>JAWZYT010000851.1:0-72500 GCA_034508575.1 Petrolisthes manimaculis | reverse complement strand
AAATGTACAAGTGTTTGGGAATAATAAAGAAACTATATAACCGTAGTTAGTAGGTCATGTCAACTTAAGGGATTTTCATCATATTGGAAGAATCTCACAACTGTTTGAAGCACCAACACCAACCACCACCAACACCAACACCAACACCACCACCACCACCACCACCACCCGCCATCACCACTCGATATCACCACCACCAACACCACCACCAAAACTCGCCATCACTCACCATCAACACCACCACCACTCACCAAACACCACCACTAGCCAACAGCACCACCACTCACCACCACCACCACCACTCACCATCACCGGTATCTACTCGCCACAACATGTAATCCAGTCGTAACAAAAGCAGAGTTCCGCATAGTTTATATTTTCGTTCCATTTTGTATGCTATTTTTCTTTGTGTTTCCGCGTGTCTCTCTCTCTCTCTCTCTCTCCTCTCTCTCTCTCTCTCTCTCTCTCTCTCTCTCTCTCTCTCTCTCTCTCTCTCTCTCTCTCTCTCTCTCTCTCTCTCTCTCTCTCTCTCTCTCTCTTTTTTTTTTTGTCTACGATTAAGCCACCACGGTTGTAATCGATTTTCTAGGGCCGTGGTCGACCTGCACCGCACCAGTGGGTTGGCTCAGTGGTGGTGTGGCTCTCTGAATGTCATGTCGCCGATGGAGCTAGGGGCAGGATGGGTGTGGCTGGGAAATGGGCGAATGGGTATAGGGCGGGATTCCGTTTCCAATCTAACCCAACCAAACAAAACTAAAACCTTTGATATTTTAAAAAAAAGTTGGTGGTGAGGAAGTTTAAGAATGGAGGGAGAGAAGGTGGAGGGAGAGAAAGTGGAGGGAGAGAAGGTGGAGAGGGAGAGAAGGTGGAGAGGTAAAGGCTGTGTGTGAAGCATGGAGCTAGAATAGGAGGAGACGACCCGCGGTCAGAAAAGTGAGGTCAGGTCAGCCATATTGGTATTGGCAAAAAGCTCGCCAGCCGCTCCTTAATTATTAATCTGGCCATGACTTATGACACCCAAAAGGTGATTAATTCCTACACTCTGCAGACAATGAAATATATTGTCACTAAACAGTTTGGGTGAACACTACCACTATCTTCAGTGGTCAGGACAGAGTGAAGAAATAACATATTATACAGTAAAGCAGTTCCTTTTTATGCAGTTATCAAAGTATGTCATGTGTATGTCTATGCGTGTGTGTGTGTGTGCGTGTGCTTGTGTATGTGTGTGTACAATCTGGGTGTGGTAAAATATGTTTATGTGTGAGGGAGGGTCACCACACAAATTAATAAACGGCTGTGTTTGTGTGTTACTTAGGGAGGGACCCATTTATCAATTAGGAAGTTCATTAAGGGATTACGTTTGCGAGACCCATCACCAACCCATCACTAAGGTTGAAAATGTCATGATTTTGAATATACAACATTAATTCAGTTATTTTTCTTTTTCCTACTTCATGACATATACAGTACAAGAGTTGGCATTCTTCTCAGTGTAACTGTAATTGGCATTACATGCATCATTAAATATTGCATTATTCATTTTGCTTCCCTATTTAGGATGATCGGTTACTTGGTCATGCCTATTATTCCAAGGAAATGCATACCATTGGATTCTGTTCCAATTTTAAGTGTGTCAAGCAAGTGTGTTAGAAATATTAAAAATAATGTTTCTCTTTAGGTAATCAATGACTCTGTTCTGAAAAGTAGGATATTATCTGATTCTGTTAATATAGAGCCAGAGGAATACATGTATATTCCAAGTTAGTCTCATCTCTCAAAGTGTACAAATAAGATAGTTTTAAATATAGCAGGATTTGTTGTATATAAGTTAATGAAATCCTTGTATTGTGAACCATACATTGTTGCCCTAAACTCAGACAAGACTGATAAACATATTCTTTCCTTGGTAAAACTTAAAGACAGAGTAAACTTGGTGTATCCATCTGATGATGTAATTGATATATGTATTACATCAGAAAAACTGTTTAGGGAAAGAGGGTCCAGCACCACTTTGGAGAGGGTAGATTGTAGCAAAATAATAATATCAGTGTTAATATATTATGCCTACAAATACATATTTTCTACTTTAGCTGGCCACATGTACGACTGAAAATCACTTGAATTAGTTAATTAAGGCAGTTACTGAATCATATTTGCAGGTGAAATATGTATATAAGGCCAAACAAATTACTAAGAAGTTGGCATCCAAAGTGAAAGTAAAGAGTTGACAAATATATACAAAACTTATACATTTCAGTGGCCAATTTGGTATAGAGTGATAGGTCAGTAATTTATAACTTTCTATTTATATTATTGAAAGATGTGTGAATTGTATGTTATTAATTAAAGAATACGAAATACATGTCATACCGTCATTAAAAATGAATAAATATCGTGAGGAAAATGGGTAAACTGTATGGGTACTATGAGCGGTCAGCCTTTCTTGCCAATACTAGGCGTTGGCTTTTGAGGACCTGACTGGCTTCACTCCACTGAGACCAAAATGAACGCGCGGGCCGCCTCCTCCTATTCTAGCTCCATGGTGTGAAGGGTAGAGGGGCGGTAGTGGGGGTGAATACTATCAGGGGGGGGGGGGTGTAGGTCAAGCAGTATGGCGGGGAGAGAGGGTAGGGTGGGGAGAGAGTGTAGGGTGGGGCGGGATGGAGGTGGGGTACTAGAGAGGATAGCGTGCCACGGTCCTGTCACTCTCACACCCTATCTGCCGCCCCACTTACCCCGAGTGAAGGCTGACTCCGTTGCCTGATACCAAAGGAAGGGAGAGGATGTGTGTGATGGATGAGTCTAGGGCAGGAAAGGTATAGGGGGGGAAGTGGGGGGGAGGATGGATGAGAGAGTGATAAAGGTGGGGTCGCTTTGGTGATGCATTAGGTAAGGGAGTCGTTGGAGTAAAGGGAGTGGGTGTGTTGGAGAGTAAGAGGAGTGGGAGGGTTGGAGAGTAAGCGGAATGGGAGGGTTGGAGAGTAAGCGGAATGGGAGGGTTGGAGAGTAAGCGGAGTGGGAGAGTTGAGAGTAAGGGGAGTGGGAAGGTTGGCTAGGAGTAGGGAGGGTTAGGTTTGTAAGAAGGATGGAATCAGTAGCGTGGCGGCGGTGGTGGAGTAAGGAGGGACTGAGAGGGGTGAGTGGGAGATGAAGGAGGAACTGTAAGGGGATGATGGATGAGGGTCAGGTTAAGAGGAAGGAAGAGTATGCAAGAGGGGTTTAAGAAGTGAATGAAGAACCGGGATGGCTGGTTGATGGAAGAGAGAGGGAAAGGAAGTGAGATGGTTGAGTGAAGGAGGAGGAAGAGTTCGATAGGGGATAAGGAAGTGGGACAGTGATGGAAGAGAGGTGTGAATGACAAAGGTGGTGACGATACTACAAACCACTACACTACTGCGTTTCTATCCGTCTCAGAATCCTGACCAGAACTCTAACTGTGTTACAAACGAAGCACCAGCATCATATATTATTAAGTAGTATATCTGATCGTCTAGTGACGAGTCTGTGAATATGTGAATAAGTACAGTACAGAAGGCTACGTATGACTATGAGGAATCCAAGTGAACTCATAGACAAGCCAGTGTCAGGCTCCTCTCCATCCTACGTGGGTGAGTCGATGTACGATAATATCATTCCCAGTGAGCCAGTCTCGTGTTAATGCCAAGTTTAGCCCTGTGAGTCGGACCAAGTATTGTACAGTACGTTAATATAGGCCATTGACAAGTGGTAACGTTGTGTGGCCTTGAATTGGGGCAGCTGTCAGGCACACTAAGGACCATATTCAAGAACGTTTGTGGTGCATACGATAGTGTGGTACCGGAACGATGGCTCCATAGACAAACAACAGAGATGTCGTACAGTACCGATACCACTCATCGTGTACACCATGAATGTTCTTGAAGAGCCCTAACTCTCACATTCCGCACATCGTAATATCTAGAGCTCCTGATATATTTAACCACTGGTCCAATTGCAGTGGAGTGTGTGTTGCTTTTACAAAAATTATACTACGATGCACAACATCTCAAAGTAACACACGCACATACACAAAGATCATATAGATGCGAAATTTGTGTCTGTGTGCAGGGATGTAAGACTGGTCTGTAACGTGGGTGTGTGCATGTGTGTAAGAGTGGTGTGTGTCTGTTGCCTGGGGTTGCAGATGCTATCCAAGCCACCGCCATTATCCCTGTTCATATCTAGCTAACGAGGTTTTAACGAGAGGAAGGAGTAAGCAAGTTCTGAGCAGACGCACGAGAATATTTGATTAATGCAGCAATGAGGCTGGGAAGAAGAAGAAGGTGGAAGGAGGGACGAAAAGGAGTGGAACTTGTCTGATGTTTGGAGAGGGAAGAGAGAGAAGGGAGGGGTGGAGGTTGGGAGAGGGAGAGGGAGGAGGGAGGGGTGGAGGTTAGGAGAGGGAGGAAGGAAAAGGGACGGGACGGGATGGAGGTGGAGGGGAGAGGGACCATGTGGAGGCGATGGGGAGAGGGATTGGGGAGAGGGATTGGGTAGGGTAGAGATGGAAAGAGGGGTTGAGTGCAGAGTGTGAAGGAGAGTGATGGAAGGTTGAGTGCAGAGTGTGAAGGAGAGTGACGGAAGGTAAGGAAGGATTGTGACAGCGGCGAGAGTAATAATAGAAAAAAAACCATCGAGTAGGACAAGATTAAAGAAATAAGAAAATCCTCCCTCCCCATAGAACCCTCCCACCTCTCAGACTACATTATTTTCCTCAACTACCTCCCTTCCTATAGTTCCTTAATTTATACTCTCATCCCACGGCACCAACTAACCTCATATGTTAAAAAGATATAGTTTTTTCTAAGAGACGATGCAGGAAAGAGATTGATGATGATGATACTGCTGCTCTTGTTATTGTCGCTGATGATGATGATGATGACAGAAATGATGATGATAAAGACAGAAATAATAATAATGATAATAATGACGACGATGATCATACTGGGCAACTGTGAGAGAGATGCAATGTTGGGAAGAATATCAAAAGTGGAAAAAAATATCTAATTCCCCCCAACAATATACACACACACACAAGCACACATACAAACACACAGAAAACACACAAGCACACACACAGAAAATACACAAGCACACACACAGAAAACACACAAGCAAAAGCACACACACACACACACGCAAGCACACACACACACAGACAGAGAGGGAAAACACACAAGCACACCCATCTGATAATAATATGTATGAGGGCGCCTAATAACAGGAGTGCATGTGTGCTTCCCAGGGTAATCATGCCAAGCTTTACCTGCCCCGTGTGTCTGCCCAGTAAATAAAGCTCTCTACAGTGTGTCACATTCTGAACCAACTGGACGGACGGACGCACTCGGGCATCAAAAAGTTGGAAAAATGTTTACCAAGTACGGTACAGGTGACAACAAAAAAATGAAAAAAAATTGCTCTATTCTGCGTGTGGCCATTTGAGTGACGGTAGGCATGTAATATATTTCAATTGCTGTGTATCGGAATGAAAATGTGCTTAGAATGGAACGTCAACACTCATAATGGTAGACTATTATACATGTATATTGGAGCCTTGTTATTGTAATTTGGTGAAGTGCTGACGGAGAGGCTTTTAAAAGATCTAGTTCATAACATACACTCGTGATACGTAATTTCTGACCAGAGACGAATGGCAGACACACACACACACACACATACCCTACATTCGAACTCAGCTTCAATACAGTAGTTAGGTGTACTGGGTGGGGAAATGAACAATACCAGGCGTTCGAAGCTTTCTGCTCATCACACTCTGGTCTGAAATTATGTATCACGCGTGTACGATGCTTGAATGTGAATGTGTTCAGAATACAACATTAAAAACTTATACTACGGGACTATACTCTCATTTACATTTCTATTGTTGGCTGTAAGTTTATATGCAGTCTCCTCTTTTTTTTTCACCAGTGTCCATCAGTGTTTTGCTTTCTTATTCAGGCTGCAGTTAACTCCACTAACATTTTAAACTGTTCAGTTGTCATTCTGAAGAAGTCATAAAACTTATCTGGATTGTTTATCAAGTCTGGGAATAAATATCCAAAGCTTCCAACCTCTGGCCTTTTATTATAGCTCTAATTTCATGACTCCATAATCTTGGACGCCTACACCAACTCCTTCACCGCCTCAGCCACAATAACACCAATATTTCAGCAAGAGTGTTTGCGTCCTTCCTCGTCCAAGACTGTTATAACATTACTCTTGTCCTACCTAGTCCCTGTTGAGCTTCATTTCGATGTTTATTAGATTGTCAGTGGGAACGGCGCTGATTCAAAATGACTCGAGACATATGACTCTTTGACTTGACTCGGATCGCTTGGTGTAAACGCAGCCTTTGTGGTACAGTAATAACTGGTACTACATTCATTAATCAAGCCCAGCATTTACTAGTTACATATTCGCCTATTTTATCATCACTGTGTGTTAGTGTAGAAGGGCAAACGTTGTACTGTTGTATGTCAAGCTGTAATATAAACATGTGCAACGGGCTTGACATTTCTGTGTTTTTTGTTGTCACATCAAAGCTTTAATCCGATACGTCACCCGTTCAGCCTTTGTGTTAGGATATGCAACTCAATAGTGCAAATGTAATACCTTGTCATATAGCAACTTTGGTTCATTGTAAAGTACGGATACGGTACGCAGTGATGATACGGAGGAGTGATTACCCGAAACTCATATGACATGTTGCTCTATATAGTATAAGGCGTCAGGTGAGTGGTTGGTAACAATATTACGATATATAAGTGGATATCCGCCTTTAGAGGCTTTTAGCTTACGAAAGATAACATCACTGCTGATTGAGTGATTGATATTAGGCGTCACAACAGTAAGGTCATAAAGCGCCAGGAGGAAGTCACACAGAGCTGAGACTGCAAGTAGGAAGGAAATAGAAAAAAAAGAGGGATAGTTGGAAACTGAAAGGGAGAGGCTGGGGCCCAAATTATATAAAGTATAGTCCATCTCACTACAGGCAATACACCTTCTACAAGGACATCACTACTGAAAGGAACCACTCAACACAAAGCTACTTCAATCTAAAAAGAAATCCCTCAACACAAATCTATTTTAATGTAAGAAATTGTAAAATATTTTATTAATTATCCTGTCAAATTACAGATAATACATATTTCTGCCGAAATCAAACAATCCTGACGTCCATTATGCAAAACTATTAATTTTCTGTTAACTCGTTAAAAAAGCTCTAGGCTTAAACAATATAATAGAATTGCAGGCAAAATCATGGTTGTATTTATGTATTATCGTAGGGCAGGAAAGGAGATAAAATTCCTGCCTTGTAACTGTATGAGTCTAGAACAAGAGTCTGCCGGACCAGACTCACTTAAACCACCAGTGAAGTACTTAATTATTTTCACTCACCCTATGTACCACCGCCAACAGCAGCTGTCTGGTATTCAGGAGGAGCTTCTTTATTTAACAGGCTGGCAGTTGGCTGTTTCAGGTGAATTTTAAGGCTCAGCAGGGGAAGATTTTCAAATTAAATGGAGCACTCACCGGCAAATGGAAACTGGTGGCATCTGGCGCTTCTCGTCTACCCATGTGTACGGCAGACAGGCAGGGACTCAGGGAGGCTCACCACATCACTCACTCACTGTGTTGAGGAGAGATAATTTAAAACGTAAATTAAACTCTTCAGAAAATTGTAGTTCCATTTCATAGTAATAACATAATCTGGTAATATCAATAGTCAATTAATAAACACTGGAAAACTAAAAGCAAAGTACGTCATACATTGAAAATAGCTAAACATGTTCACAAGTGTCATGATTGCAATGTTCCAATATTTCACACTACCAAGGCTGAGACTTTTAGAAGAGTGTGATTGGTTGATGCTACATCATTCACCCGTTGTTATCAGTTTGTATTGTTGTGTAGTAAAATAGAATCACTACGTAATATAATACGTTGGTATGAATGGGAATAGTGACTTGTTACTATAATGAAACAACAATATGGTGTACACTACATTTGTGTGACATGAATTACTGCTGCAGTATCTGGCGTATTTTGTGTGACAAAACATCTATTTGTTTTTATTTACCGTTGTTTAACATGTGACGACTAATTATAGACTTTATGAAGTAATTAATTTAAAGTATGATAAACACGAACACAGTTTCTACATAACAAGAGTAATAGATTAGTCCAGCCCGTCTACAACGTCTCCTTGATAACCATAATTATTATTGACCTTGTCTTTTCCTACACCATCATTTGGGATGAATTATATGTAATTATATGTTTACTGTAATGATATATGACCGCCCTCTATAGGTAAAGGGATAACTACTAATTATAGGAAGCTGGTCACTGCTTTGACAACACAATATAACCAAGTATGCTCAGGAAAGAACACACACTATATTAATTGACAAGCATTTCAAAACATGGATTACATTTCCTGATTACTAAAAGTTATTGCTATGTTTTTAGGTTACACTGCAATGCACGTAGAGGTTTTGTAACAGCTTATCTGTGAGACTCGTAATCATACAGGAAGAATCACGTATGTACAAAACAACATACAAAGGACATATACAAACCAACATTGATATATTGAACACATAATACATTACACGAAAAACAAAAATATAAGAGAACACAGTCATAATACAATAATATATAGTAATATGTGATGTGATGCATGTGGTGGTAGAGATGATGGTACCGCTGTATAGAGTTATCAGTAGGATGGTCCGAGGTTACGTAGCCTAATGTTTCTCTAGCCACTGGGACATAATATTATACAGTAGTTACATCCTGACTTGGTGTTAGAGCAGGAATATAACGTTTGTTTCTTTAACGTAATATTCAACTGGGCTCAGCCAATCAAGATCCCCGTTTCATTCACCATTGGGCCACTGGAACGCATTTTACTGTATACGATGAAATCTTGTCCAGAGATATCTATCCGGGGCGGCACTGTATTGTATTGTAATGTACACACACCTACAAAAGTGCTGTTGCCTCATCCACAGAGTCATGAACCCCATAACCTTCACAATTAGAAAATGTTGTTGTGTATGGCGCTTCCATTCACGAGTCATTAAACCCCAAACTTCAAGAACCGTTTGGTGAGGAGACCGTGCTTTTGTAGGTGGGTGTACATAATACCACATAAAGAAAATGATTGTGTGTATGTTTAATAAAGTGCGCTTGTGTGTATGTTTGATATAGTGCGCTATGGTAAGGATGCATTAGGCATTGAGAAGTAAATGTATATTTTTTTTTATTATTTCATTTACTTTTAGTACAAGGCGCTAAAAGCTATTTGATACAAGGTGGAAAATTAATAAGAGTAAATATAAATATGTAAACAATTAGACTAAGACTATCAGAGTAATATCATGAAAGAGCACAAAGACAACATTGATAATAATATGAAATAATAATAATAATAAACACATTGTACAATACGTATAGCGGGCGGGAAAAGTGAGTGTGTTATATAAGTCATCCTTTACGTCTTTTAGCTTACCCAGTATTGTCATTTAATTAACAGATATACAGTACGGCAGCCTTACGGTACTTCTCTGGACCTTCCTCTGACTTACAGGTGAAACATTCAGCAAACAGTATATGATCCGAATAAAACTGATAGCATTCGTGTTATGGAAATCGTATACTTAACTTAGCAGAAGTGGATTGATAGTAGGTGGTTCTCGTGGAATTAGAGACAAATGCACATAATAATTGTCTTCGCTTTTATAATTGCACACACATGCTGAACTTTAAGGCCAAATTTGATAGAAAATGTACTAATAACAGCTTTAAAAATGTGACGATTAATGTAGTTGTACCAATGTTTCTATGTATATTGGCAATACTTTTCACACATCCTTTTTTTACCCGCCATTACACACTACCAATATAATTAATTAGTTACGAGTTACAGAGGAGGAGGAAAAGATACGAAAGTCAAGCTTGTAACTGTAAAGGGTAATTATTATTATTATTATTATTATTATTATTATTATTATTATTATTATTATTATCTATGTCTCATATATATATACATTGTCTCTCTCTCTCACATACTTTCTCTTAATTACTATAATGCCTGACACGGAGAATGGACTGGGAATAAATCAGCTGCACTTCCTGATAAACATGTTATCAGTTTTCCGTATCCATCGCTATTCACAAAAAAATAATCAGTGTTTTCTTATTCCTATACGATTTATTTAGATATAATATCTATTCTTTTACTTGTATAATACAGCCAATTCTCACTCAATAATTAAATAATTAACAAAGTAAGTACTTTATGTAATTACTTGCTTATTTATTTATGTTATTTATATTCTGAGAAACAGATGAATAGATATACAATCATAAGTTCATGGCTTAGACGACAACTTACCAGCAACATGCAACATATATGCAAGTTTGGAAGCCACCTTGATGGGCGCACGGCATACAAATATATCAACACAATAATGGAATAGGTAAAAATTCTAAAAGAAATATAACCATTTCGGAAAAGCGGGCAGCAGCAGTACAATTTTACCACGAACCATTTAGGGCCGGACGAGAACACCGTGTAACGCAAAGTGTATGTAAAAAGTAAGCGAATGGAAATGACAGAGAAGCAGGAAATGAGAGAAGGAAGGCAAAATGTTCCAGTCTTAGTCGGAATAAACAGTGGGAGAGCTAATTACCACTGACATTAATGGAGGACCTTACTGCCTACAGGAGAACAGTATTTCCTAATTACAGTGTTAGTCTCCAGCCTTTACAAAGCTGTTACACACACACACACACACACACACACACACACACACACACACACACACACACACACACACACACACACACACACACACACACACACACACACACACACACACACACACTACGAGAGGTGCGTGTACTAATATAAATAATGAAATACGGAAAAAGAAAAAAAATTCTAACCCATTTCAATAAGAATTAAAATTGATGTGTATGAAAGTAATATTTATGTATAATTAGCTGATGCAGGAAAAATAATAACCTTACAGTTGAGTGTTTCTTATTTTGGGTGTTGTTTTTTCTCCCATTTTGGTAGAGAGCATTTTATTTAAATGTGAAATGTGTTATGGGGGAAACAGTTCCCCTGTCAGTTCTCATTTTAAAATAAAAATTTGTCATGTGCTCGCCGCGATATTATGTGCATTTACATAGCTTCCGATTTTATTGGAGCTCTTTACAATGCTGCAATAAATGACCTTATATGTATTTATTTATTTAAAAATATATATAATTTTGTTGTAAATATGATGCATAAATATTTGAGTACTATTAAGTAGGATTACATCCACGGTGAATGGCTGTGAAGTATATGAATAATATTATAATGAATTCAGAAAGACAATATTATAACTATAAATGTATATATTGATGTAAATAATAAGAAAGATCCAATGACAAGATGTAATGGAAGCACCAATATTGTGAATGATCAAATTACTCGCCTACCGGTACCACATAAATCCAGAATCAATAGGAACCTCACAAACACACAAAGCAGTAGTATAGATTTAGCTTATATATTATACGCGATAAACGGCGAAAATCTAAAACAAGAAGAAAGGCACCCGAGGTGTTTGTTAACCTGTGTGACCGGTTAGCGACACAACAACAACAACAACAACAACATCCACAACAACAACAACAACAATATCAAGAACAAAAATATACTCAATAATTTTGTCAAGATTGAATGTTAACGTATGTAGTGTACTTGTAATGATGAATGAGATTATCTATAAAAACACAACCTGAATCAAACGAAGAGGACGCCTGGTCTCCCTCACTCCAACACCTGCAGAAGGTAAGTGTGAGGCGAGGTTTTAAACAGGAGAAACTAGTGCAGCGTGGCAGAAGTTTATCTCGTGTTAGTGAAAGTTTGCTGTAGTTTGGGGAGTTGTGGTCGACAATGTGCAGGCATTTTAGGCAGGAAATGGATAATTCTGCTTTCTCTTTTACTTGCCATTACTGCTTGCATTGTTATAATGATAGAAATGTCACTCTGTCCAATTACTTTTATAATACCTCCAGATACCTACAACATATTTCAGCAATACAAATGTACTGATTACACCACGATAATATCAATACACGCTCGTGTACACAATATAATTATTATCTTCTTGTAAAAATAAATGATATACATGATGGTGCAGCTATATGTTAAACCTACATTATACAATAACCTTATAATATTTTAGTGACACAACAAATGGTACATACATTTTGTCAACAACCGTCCACACAGTTGGAAGGTTATCCAGGTTGGCAAGCATAAGTGATGAACTGATGAATGACACAACTAATGAAATATGAATAGATAAAATGCATTACTAGTATAACCAATAATGGAGGAGCGTTAAATTAAACCGTGCAATGGATGTTGATTTTCTATAGTATTATCCACAAAGTTAACATGACATATTTAGTTTAATGATGGAGAGATAATTAACCCCACGATGCTAATGTTTGTGAAGGACACGAACATTTTCAAGCTGCTATAAAACTCGTGAATAAGTGTTATATTATTGTGTTGTATACAAGGATAATAGTACAATAAATTGTTTCATGAGAGGCGCTGTTTGAGAGAGTAGTAATAGTCAACATTTTCTCGGCAATATCTTATCTCCTTGTTGTTGTTTGGTAAGATGAATCTCAAGAAACGTATATCTAAAGGCTGACGTCACTCTTCTTGGTATAACTAAACACAAGAATGGTTTGATTCCCACGAACCTTGGAAAATCATTTATGATTTTTTTTTTTATATATAACGACTAGATATCACAAACATTGTAATAATAAAGAGGTGTTTTTATGTATATATCTGTCATGTGTACATTGCTGTTAACTTTTTATGGGACTAATAATTGTTAAGGTAACTGCACCAACATGCTACCCTACACAGCTTTATATCTCATAAAATATTTTAGTCACTAGCGTGTTTCAGTAATCGTTTGTCGCTTTGCACCCATGCGACATTATAACCCGTTTTTAGTAGCTAATACTGTACTCTAACTTTCACTTGCCCTGCTTGTGTTTCAAATATTGGAGAGCCAATTGATTCCTCCAAACTGGTATATGAAACCAATCTCCCTACCTTTATTATGAAGTAACCTGTCTCCTGCCACAATATTATGGAGTCAATAACACTATAAATCGTCCATAAAATGTTTACTTTCTCAATTCGGAAAATATGGCCCCTCGGCTTCTACATACACTAATGTTACCTAAGCTAATGTGGGTTTGCTTATAGTTTGTCATAATGTTTGTCTGTCTGTCTGTCTGTCTGTCTGTCTGTCTGTAAACTAAATATCTTGAAAAAATATTATGAAGTAGTACCGTATAGAGAAGGTCAGAAGGAGTTACACTTTATGTTTGTAGATCTAGATAAAGCCTATTACAGGGTGTTGAGAACAGTTGTGCTATTGTGTGAGGAAGCCTGGAGTGGGCGAGAAGTACCGGTAGGCCTCTGTGAGAGTGGTACAGCATATGTATGAAGACTGGGTGATAGTGGTGAGTGTGAGGTTAGAATGACGGATAAGTTGAAGGTAAATTTTGGGACTGCACCAACGATCAGCCATCAGCTAATTCCTGTTTGTAATAGTGATGGACAGTGTGACCGACGACAGATTCCTGTTAGACTAATCCCAATCCACTTTTTATAAGTATTCTGTCATGCCTAGAGGACATTGATATAGCTTGGCCTAAACGTAATTTAAATACATACAAAGTTTTTAGTAGATTTCAGTGATAAAAATTGCCGACAATCAACTATTTGTGTCAATGTTTGGTGTAAGTTGTCTTGTTTGTCAATACTCTTACCGAAAAAGTTCAGAATCTGTAAATGAGGGAAAGCTGCTAAGTGGCCAGGTATGATTTAATTAAGGGAGTAGTATACATTTGGTACATAAGAGTGCCTTGATTCCTCCTAAGGATATCAGGAAACAAAACCAATGAATAAATATAATGGTATCCTATTGGTTGGAGGAATCAGTTGCTCCAAATTTACCACCAGTAGTATAGTTTCTACTTTACCCTGCCGTCATTTATCAACGTCTCTTTCCTGTTGACGTCTTTCCAACCATTACTTTATTCCTTCCCCGATTTTCCCTTCTCATTTCCCTTTCCTTCTCGTCCACCTGTAGTCATTTTCTCCTTCCTCTTCTCTCATCTCTTGACATTCACCCAGAGAGCCGACCCATACACTCACCCCTCGACCACCCCATCCTTACCACAGTTGTCCCTTGCACCACACATTCACATTTCTACCATCTCTCTCTCTCTCTCTCTCTCTCTCTCTCTCTCTCTCTCTCTCCACTAGTCAGCGCCACCGTCCCCTCGTCCGCCCCCCCCCCAGCCACCACCCCCCCTCCACACACGGCAGATGGGAAGACATCAGGCGGGGAGTGAGGTGTAGTGGGGTGCAAACCGGTGTGTGTGTGTGTGTGTGTGTGTGTGAGGCGGCCAAGAGTATTCCTGTGCATTTATGTATGTAAATTCATTTTCTTTTTTTCTCTCCGATATGAGTGAATAGGCTACCCAATCCTGTGTGCCTGCAGCCTACTCTCTGTCTGTACTTGACATCATGCAAACACAGAAATCCGACAATAAGAGAGCCACTTTTACAGTATAGTGACCTTTACGTGGATCTTCAAGAGTTCATGCCGCTAAGAGATAAACCAAGGCCAAGAGATATTTGAGATAAACAATACCTTCGTGGTTGTAGTCACGTATGTTCTCAGTATAGAGACAGAAGAAAAAACATGACGCCAGTTCTTGTCATTTATCTCAACACCTGAGCAAAATACACGATTTTACTGATATACGATCTCGTTTCTTCGTACACATTGACTGTCACTTGTGAAATATTACCTTTGTATACATATGAGCTGAATGTGATATAGAGGTCTTCGACATATTTTGTATCGCAAGTTTTAATTACTGTAAACGATATGTTGAAGAACCACAAAGAATCCCTTACTAAAATTAATATGTTATGTGTTCCAGGGGGTTTAGTTCAACAAACACATTAGTCAATAATTAAAAAATAATATGTCCACGACTCTAGGGTTGTCAAAATGGAAATGTCCATGAGCTTGGTACTATAATTTATAATGGCACTATAATTTATATTGATAGGACATGATATATAAGAGTATAAACTAATAATTATCATCTCCCACCGCTCTGTGAGGCTCCCATCCTCTAAACTCTTAACACAAACCTTTTTAACAACTGAATATAATGTACTGAACTGGGGTGGCAAAGAGTTTATGTTTATAACACAAACTATACTCCAAATTGCATAATTAATCACTGGTTAAAGTCAGTCATAAGTCGCAAACAATACATTAAGCATATAAATGTATATTTACATATGAATAGCTAAACACTTATATTTATGTGAATATATAAAATAATATAATACGAGTATATTATATAACCTTATGTGTGGTGATATATCGAAAAACTATACTCACTGATTTGCATTGATTTATAAATTGTGATCAAGTTATGACACATAAGTGAACTTGTAATCCAACAAAATTATTGGTCCCGATGAACGTTTATATTATTATTATTTTTTTTTTTTTTGCCAAAACGTTCCACCACTTTAAATTCTAATTTACGGTCAAAGGTTTCATACGAAGCATTATTCAAGATTGACCTTACCCGAAGGACGAGTACGAAGAAATGGCTAGAATTAAATGTAGTGATACTGGCGAATGCCCAAGAGACCATATCCTATGAAAACCTTTGCTGAATGAATAATGATGTTAATGCACTGTAGGTTTTAATCAGAACTTCGCCATAAAACGAAACATTCAAGAGAGGGCAAAGTAGTGTTGATGATGCATAAAATATACTGTACATATATACTGTACATATCTTTACTGCAATTGTTACACTTACACAATCAGGGTAACTGTTTTAACTTTGATAATCGGGTGACGGGAAGTATACCTGGTCGTGTTATCTCAGTGAAAACCTGAAAACTGTACAATGGACAGAATATTAACAAGGAGTTTATTATATATGTGTATAGTGTAACCCTCGTTAGGGACCACACTCTCTAACAATTATTCTATTAAAGATTCATAATTATAGCCTCGGTGTTGGACCACTTGCCGATAAAGGGTTCTGCACTGGCACTATAGACTTCCCACCCATTGAAAAAAAGGAAATGGGGTATTGATGACCGAAAAGTTCTAGTGTATACTATCTTGATGAGTTACTAACCTGGTATCAAAGGGATATATAAGGAGCAGGTCTGCCTTACTCCTGACAGTGAGCCACAAGCGGTTGTCACAATAACTCTTCAACTTCCCTTTCTTCTTCACAGCTTAAGAATGTGGTAACTGTCTCTCGACTTTTCTTCATCCATTTTCCAGTCCGCCAAAACACTAGTATCTGGTCTCACTTCTACAGAATTATTTAACCTAACTTACCCAACCTCAGACGGAGCCTGTCCACAAGATGGCGAGGATGATGCACCAGGTGTTTATAATTCTGGCTACACTCTGTTGCTGTTTCTGTTATGGAATCATGGCAACAGAGAAGACTAACCATCATCCACGTGATGTACCCTGTCCAAACGCTGAGGATATCTCCCCATGTGTGTGTACTGTCATAGACGCATCCGACTTCGACATGGAAATGGACTGTTCCTCTGTAAGCAGCAATACTGACCTGGCCCGAATTTTCAGCGAGCATTTTCCTTTCAACAACTTCTACTCATTGATAATATATAACAATATTCACCTTAGGACTATAAGGGCGGGAGACTTAGGTCAGATTTCTTTTAAGAGAATCGATATCTGGAGTGGAAATCTACAGAGTGTTGAAACTAACGCTTTCTTACACAGCTATGACACGCTGGAATACCTGGAAATCTCATCCAATATGCTAACAGCATTCCCTTATAGTGAGATTAGTATGTTCAATCACCTCACGACCCTGAATCTTAGGAGCAACCAATTAGGGGGCATTCCAACGGTTGCGTCATTGACCTTACAGTCTCTCTACCTGAATAACAACCCTATTACCGGCATCAACCCATCCTCCTTACCATTACTCTACACCATTGGATTATCCTTCACTGCCATCACTCACATACCCACAGGTACTGATACAGTTGAACAAAAATATTAATGACATAAGTGTTGTGAAGCAATAATGTCTAAAATAATATACCATATGATCATGAAAATGCTTCATCACCAAGACTCTCTTTGAGCAATATAATAAAATATATTAGGTTTGCAATGAATTAACACAATTATAAATAAATACTGAACCTCTGCAAATTGTTACCATATCACATTCTTCGAAATTTATAGTAAATATTAAGAACTTATACATGTTCTTTTACACATGCAGGTCAGTCTTAGTATTCTCGAGTAATGATCATTTATTTCCCTTCCCCTTTGGAAAGATAAAGGAAATATTAAAATGTTCTTCCAAATATCCTTGAACATTCGATAGTTATAAATCTATCTGACGTGAATGCATAATTATTTGCAATAAAGAAATGAAAATATTAACGCTAAATAATAATGTCTCTGCAGTTTTATACATTAACGACCCTCTTGCAATCGTTCATTTTATATTTCGGTAATGTAATACCACTAGATTATAAAGGTGTAAAATGTGAATATAGACATGGCCACATGTTAGTATTATATACCTAATTCATTCGGGATACAACAGCTAGTCAGGAATAAAGCATCATATACATACAATAAAAGGGAATTATCATAATAAGGTTGAACCGCATTGTATAGTTGCGTTCATATTCTCTGAACACTAGTGGATACAAGGCATTCCAGATGTAACACGTTATTGAATTGGTTTGCATTGAATATGGCTCAATGAAAGGAAAATAGGGTATCACGGTGTACGGATTCATGGAGTTATCACAACATCAGTTTCTTCAATCGTAAATTTTTGCTGTGACGTTAAAGTAATATGAATGTTCTAATCTGCCATCCACTGCCAGGGCCTATAAATCTACAGTCAGTGCTACACACATTTCAACTATTAGATTCAGATGCAGATCACGGTCTTTCATAAAATCTAACCACGTACTGACAATCACAAGTCCCACCGTCGGTAAAAATGTCTTAAATACACATATCTTTCTGCGTAATTTCGCTAACAAACAGACATACAGAGACAGACAAACAAATCGAACCAAATAAATAACCTCTTGGAGAAGGTTAGATATAATATAGATATAATAGATATAATAAATATAATATAATATAACTATATAATTTTATAATATAGACACCAGATGTCTCCCAAAGTGTTCAGGGAATGACGAATTCAACCACACCAAACATGTTAACTAACTCTAACTTATTATATAGTAAATATTATACTGTACCTAATTATGTATATGATTCCTTACGTTCAGGAACATTCAGTGGTTTGTCCAGGCTGACGAACATTGACCTTACTAATAACAAGCTTGAAGTCCTAGACCCGGGCACAATAAACCTCCAGACTTCATACAACTGGGTGTATCTCACTACTAATTCTATCACTTCAATCGCCGAAGGAGCTCTCATGGGTAAGTCCCTTCACTGGTGTACCTATACTAACTATATCATCATCATCATTATATCATCATTATCATATTATCATCATTATGTCATCATTATATCATCATCATTATTATATTATCATCATCATCATCATTATATCATCATCATCATCAATGCATCTTCGGGAATACAAAACCTGGTAACTTGGATCAGCAAACTTTGTGAACTTTGACTAGTTTAGTTTTGGGACTGTTTTTCTGTGCTTCCCAATTTTCCTCATTTCACCCAGTGTCGTAAATATAGTGTTCCTGCTCACCATTGTTATTTATTATCTTCACTTTTTCTCTTGATTATTATAAATTGTTGAAGGGTTTGAGGGACTTTTATAATAATAATAATAATAATAATAATAATAATAATAATGATAATAATAATAATAATAATAATAATAAAATAATAATAATAATAATAATAATAATAATAATAATAATAATAATAATAATAATAATAATAATAATAATAATAATAATAATAATAATAATAATAATAATAATAATAATAATAATCATCATCATGGCCAGTGAAGCCTGTATGAACCTGGCGTGATTTTCCTACTGTAATATGTAGAGTTATGTGAGAAGCTACAGAGCCTCTTTGACAGGTCTGCGAGGATCACTGTACGTGCAGAATAACCAACTGACGGAGCTGGCCGAGGGAGTCTTTAGGCCACTTATGGACATGGATGTTACAGTTTATGCAGAGAGTAAGTTTTTCCTTACAAACCATCTCCACATTCCACCACACAAACTACAACCCTCTCTATCCACTAGATTTCGGCCTTAAGGTCTTCATTTTCCATATTCAGTTTGTTTTGCTCTCAATTCTCAACCTCACTATGCTATTATTACATTTGGACAAGAATTATTTCATTGTGTCTCATGCCTTCCAAACATATTTTTACTCATTACAACTGATATATTCACACCTTGCTTGACGCTAAATCTTACGAAGTTCACACATTAAGCCATTTAGGTTGTCCCTCACCTCCTCGTCACATCTCAAACATTGTCCTTCTTTCTCTCCTTCCTTTATCTTACATTGACTTTCCCTCACCTCCTTGTCACATCTCAAACATTGTCCTTCTTTCTCTCCTTTCTTTATCTTACATTGACTTCTTTTTCCTCTTCCCCCCCACCCCCCATCGTGTCTTTCAACCTGTTTTCAAAATCCCTTGTTTGAGGAAGGTCTGAGTGGTATGTGGACCCTCTGTATGTCTTGTCTTTCTTTTGTTTTGATAATAGATTTTAATTAAGAAAGGGAAGGGTAAGGAAACTATGGGTCGGGTTACACTAAAAATTATGACTGCAAAATATTTCCTATATGTATATTAACTTGAACAATCTTTATCCCTGAATGCAACCTAACTCTAACCCAAATGGGGGCAGAATAAAACTATGGATTGTGTCTGTTACTGTCATACCTATAGGTAACCCCTTGGCCTGTGGATGTGAGATTGCCTGGCTCGTACTGAACAGCGTATACGTGGACCAGTTGATGGACGATACAACCTGTTTCTCAGGAGAGCTGGTGAGGAACCTCGACCCTGACGTCTACGCATCATTGTGTCACTAAACCCTGGGTTTCTAACTTGATATAACTGAACTCTCTAGCGCATGATTAGCTCACAATGCCCTAAAGTTCTAAACAAAGCAAGGCGTGCACACATACATTAAAATCCTCTGTATCCCTACATTTAATTAAGGATAAAAATTTAATCACACCTGAAGGTCTGGAAATATGTTTGATAATCTCTAATCTGTAAGGTAGATAACCAGATTCGGGACTGCTCGGCCAGACAGTCTGATGAACTACAACAACAATAATAACTCTACTTAATGATTGTTATACTAGGCCTCGTTGTATGAAGAATGTACCCCACACCCTTTATTCACTCAATGGTCGCTTTGGGAAACATACAAATTCCCTTCCATGGAATTAAGGAGCAGCCAATAGGAAATGTAATGATCCTTACACTGACTATAAAACTACTAACCTTTAAGCTTCTGTACTTATTTTATTTTATGTTCTTGTTATCTAACTCTATTATTACTTACATATATATTCCTTTATCGTTTATTCCACCAGTTTTTTGTGTTTTTTTCAAAGGTACCTCTTGCTAATGACTCATATGTATGTAGTAAATAGTATACTATATTATTTACTAGTAATATTCCCATTCATAAGTACCAGTGTTGCCAATGAAGCCTCACGGTGCCTCTCAGTACACAAGCAGCTGTTATGGTTGAAGGCTACGAGGATTGTTAAAAAATACACAACACATTTCTACAGTATAATAATTATTGCATTTAATTTTCAACTATCATAATCTAATATATCAAGTCCAGATTTTCTTCCTGATAAAACAACTGTTAGATACAACTCTTGGTTACTTGGAATTATATATAAATGATAAGGTAATTTATGGTATCTTTATCAAACATATAAAAACTGTTCTTTTTGTTTGTTATTCTTATTTTGTGGCGTACTATTTACATCTCTTCCTTTATTACCATTTGAAACATCCTTCAGATAAATATACTTTTGAAGCCTGTTTCTATTTTATATTAACTCTGTTTCCTTGATTGCATTTGAAACTATATAATTATCAATGCATCATTTTGCTTCATATGATACTTTGTGTGACATGCTCATTAAAAGATATGACTTAGTGTGCAGACTTTTCCTTCCTATATTCTAATGATACAAAACCAATTGGTCAATAAAGACATCAAGTTAAATTACTTAACCACAAAGAATACCAATCCTTCATTGTACTTCAGTATTCAATAATATTATTATAACATGAACTTGATGAAAATATTTTCTGTATACCTTCCTGAATAAAAGTGGTATATCTAACATTTAAATTAATTTTTTTTAGTTGAACAAAACTGTTTAGTGTTGACTGATTTCCAGTTTCCCTACAAACCGAAGGTACAGTATCTCTCAGTAGTTCTCTACCTGACCAGAGAACAATGTGCCTCCTGAAACCTCGTCTCTTCATAATTGTATGAAAGAAAAATAATAATAATAGAAAAATACAGATGAGTTCAGCAATGAAGATAACCAGATTTTTATAGGTATTGTACAGTCGGCGGCAAAAGTCGTGTCGCCTTACCTGCTTCACCGAGACAGGTAGTGTTCATGGACTCGAGAAATACGCACGTTTTCTACACCTAATAATTTTGAGTCTATGAACATTGCGTACCTCGGTGAAGCAAGTGAGGCGACAGGACTTTTGCCGCCGACTGTACACTCGCAATCCACAATCCCTAGCCCCACCTGAGTCGTAGCCCGAGATCTGAAGCAGGTGAGATCTGGACGACAGCCCACCCAAACCATCATGAGGCCACACACATTTCCGACCAATGAAGGCTTTGGGTGGGCTGTCGTCTAGAAACCGGTTGCTCGAGATTTCTGGCTTCGACTCGGGTGAGCTAAGGATTGTGGATTGCGAGTGTACTGTACTGTACATTCCTGTATATTTGAAAATTATTGTTGGTACTCTTTATAAGCTGGAGAAATTCATTTATGCAGACAAGTGAGGAAAATAAAATGGCTTTTCCAGAGCCTCTCAACTTAATTCATTCATCAGACCACCACTCCAATAATAATGACAAAAATATAAATAAACTTGGGTAATATCAGCAGCTGAGCGAATCTTGAACATGCATTGTAGAAACATAACGTTACTAAGAATGCTGCTACAGCAAAATTACTGGCAACAAATTTCTTTTAAATTGGTACAACGCAGAATGCTGACCGGTTAATGACAAATTTTTATACAGTTTTTCTTGCCGAATTTTCATCGAGTTAAATCAAATTTGGAGCATCAAAATAAATTTAATGGACAACCATATGATAAAAGAGAGTATTAAGTACTACTTACTAATTCATGTGCAGTATAACAATTATTGAACAAAAGATACATACCGATGGCTGGAATGAAATATTTACACAGACATTAGCAAACAAACTCATAACATATGATGGAGGAAACAAGGGAAAATTGACTAGAATTACCAATTTCTTATTGATACAACGTACTAAGTGTCCTTCCTTTTCGAGAACTATAAACGTAAAAAGATGTTGCTGGCCAGACCATGAAGAGGACTTGTCACATCACACCTGTACAGACTTCCCAAGTTCCCAGTCACTATCAGTTTTTGTTGCATGAAATATACTGATAGAAATAACCCGAACTGCTGGTTCATGTGTACCGATGCATAATTATACAAAGAGTCCTTGTCACAGTGATATATGTCACCAAGGTATACATACATACACATAATTATATTACAAGTGTATATCTTACCGTAACGGAGGGAGGAATTTTTTCCATGGCGATTTTAGATGTCACTTGTTTTATTTTTGTATTGAAAGTACTGCATTGTTTGTAGAATTATTACCCTAAAAATTTTATTGGTTTATTATTGATAACACTTTACTAATTCATGACGTACGGTACCGTATGTGTGAGTTAGTGAGTGATGGCTTGGGCTACAGAAACAGGATTTAGGAAGCCAGCGTCTGTATATAAAAAAAGTCCTATGAAAACAATCAGGTGCACATTTGTGTATTGAAAAACTGAAATATCGATGTTGAAATCGATTCCAAAGGATAATGATAATCATATGTTGAATCTCATACTTATCATGGAAAGCCCAGGTTCTGTGGGAAACACCATCTTGGAGAACACATTTCAACAACTACTGCTTTAAGCATTACGTCTTTGGGTTACGCAATTAAATAGTTTATGCACCTGAATATTAATTTCTTTTTCTTCCTCTCTCTCTCTCTCTCTCTCTTTCTCTCTCTCTCTCTCTCTCTCTCTCTCTGATGACGATAATAATAATAATATCATCATCACCATCACCATTATATTTCATCGTTTTGGACATATGTTATATACAAACAATATATGCAGTTATGTACATTAGCGGTAATGAAATGTTTCCAGTTATTCATTATACCAAGGTACAAAATAAGAGTTAACTTACACCCAAGCTTTGCTATGATCTTCATACACAGTATTTGTCCACTATCTATCTATTGTACTGTACCAAGTGTATATATACATTAGCACTGTTTTTATTGATGATTGAGATATTAAGTAATTAGATTACTCTAATCACGACCAAAGATTGTGTTGCACCGAGTTCCAGCGAAGTATTGTATAATCAGACATTACACATTATACTTCAAAGCCCCTGGAGGAACTGGTACATTTGAACATTATAACTTCAGCATGTTGTTGTGACACACTTTATACCGGGTGAGTGTAGCCACTTGTATTTTATATTTCTGGAGCAGAATAATGGACAGGTAAATAAGAGTGTTAAGACACTCTACTATCCACTATCTCTATGGGTTGCCGCCCGGTACTCATAAAGATATATAAATTGAATCTGAGATTCACTCCCATCACTAGACTACGAACGTCTGCGACCTTCTCTGCTTCAGTTCCCCTCTCCTCATTACAATCTGAGCATCTGTCACTTTTATCAGGAATTGGGCCTGACACCCTGAGAACGGTGCTTCCATCCGTTTACCACTACGTCTCTATTCTTTTGGACACACGATACTCACTAACACCTTCTGTTGTACAATATATGAAGCCTTGCAGTGCGGGGTTCGATAAATAATATAACATTTTAAGGTGCGTGTCCACAAGCAAGTAGTTACAATGATACACCAGGTTTTTGTTATACTGGCAACATTATGTTGCTGTTTCTGTTGTGGAATCATGGCAACAGAGAATAAAGACCAAGACCATCGTGA
Organism: Petrolisthes manimaculis; assembly: GCA_034508575.1. Lineage (NCBI taxonomy): Eukaryota > Metazoa > Arthropoda > Malacostraca > Decapoda > Porcellanidae > Petrolisthes > Petrolisthes manimaculis. The sequence goes on along the minus strand of JAWZYT010000851.1, from coordinate 48,039 downwards.
ATTGCCCTGTCCAAGTGCTGTGGACATCTACCCCTGCGTGTGTATTATCATAGGAGGGAGCACCATGGATATGGATTGTTCTGCTGTCACTTCCAATAGTGATCTGGCCAGAATATTCAGCAGTGTCTTTCCCTTTCCAGACTTTGAGTCTTTGATAATAAATAATAATCATTACCTCATAACTTTAAGGGAAGGGGACCTAGGCCAGGTTACGTTCAAGAGAGTCATCATTACCTCTAGTAGTCTGGAGATTGTAGAATCCAACACCTTCCTGTCCAGCCATGGCACTCTGACAGATATGGAAATCGTGACCACAAATCTACTTTCTTTCCCTTTTAGTGAAATACCCTTGTTCACTCAGCTCACAACCCTCAATCTTCAGAATAATGAACTGACAGGCTTTCCAGTCCTGGCGTCAATGAGCTTGCAATATCTCTACCTGGACATTAACCCTTTAGGATGGATTGCCCCAACTTCACTGGGTAACCTTCCCTCACTCGTCGGTGTTTACTTGTCCTTCGCTGAGATCACCCAGATCTTTCCAGGTACTGACAACTTTATATACATTAGAGCACACAAACTCTTGGTACAGTGGTTAAACACTCTTAAAAGGCGTATTATAATATTGTTGTTGTATTGGATTTAAATAAATTATTATATCCACAAAAAAAAAAAAAAATATATATATATATATATATATAAATATATTAATAATAACCTTAGGTGAGGCTCAACCCTTACTACCAGCTTAATTATTTCTTGAAAATTGACCACTTAACTGATTAAACAATCAATACTTGAAACTATTTTATTATGACCAGGTACATTCACTGGCCATCCCATGCTGACGGAAGTATCCCTAAGCTACAACGGGCTTCAGGATCTCGAGGCAGGCATCATTAATCTCCAGACTTTATACAACAGTGTACATCTGGACGGCAATGCTATCTCTTACATCGCCGAAGGAGCTCTTGTGGGTAAGTCTGGCCACTCTTCCACTTATGTTCTATTATAATATTAACTATATAATTAACTGGTATTTTTCTTTACTAAATACCCTGATAATGGGTGTGCCTGGATACAACATTCACTCACAGATGACACTTACAAATATGACACAAACTTGACACTAACTGTACAGTGTATATGTGTTTACAATGATCAAGTATATAAGAACTTGTTACTCCTCTTGTATGTAGGTATACGTGGATCATTGTACGTGAACGACAACCAACTAACTGAGCTGGCAGAGGGCGTCTTCAGGCCACTTATTCAAGAAGGGATGGATTTCTACGCCAGAAGTAAGTTTTAAGATTTCCCTTTATACATTCCAGTACACTACTACTAATTTGAACTCTCTCTACATAATACTATAGTCCATTAAGATATCACAGTTCCCTCACCACATAAACGGGATTGGAGGATAAAAGTAATGTATGGATCGTGACGGTAACTCTTTGCAGATAATCCTCTGACGTGTGGATGTGACATAGCCTGGCTCGTCGTTAACCCCACGTACAAGAGTCACCTTAAGGATGATGCAACCTGTTCTGACGGAGAGAGGGTGACAGATCTCAACCCATCTTTGTATCTGGAGTTATGTTACAGCTAGACCCTGGCCTTCCACCTTGAAAAAGTAACCCTCTCTTAAAAGAACTGTTCCAAAGTGGGCCTTTCTAGTATCTCAGGCACAAACAGTAAATTATAATATGTATTTGAGATCCTATGTCTGCAAAAACCATTAACGCCTACAATAAAACTTGAAGGTGTCAATTTTCTGAGGTTCAGTAATTTCTTTAGTGCATTTGTTATGTTATATGTGATATGTTAATGTATCTATTTCTCGTTTATTTTCCTGTCCTTTACTGGGTACTTTAATTCTCATTTCCAATTTTCACTCATTTTTTCCGGAATTAATTTGTTGCTTTATATTTCCTTTGACAAATGTAGGTTCATTGTCTTTTGTTCTCTCTAAAGGGTTGGGGAAGGAAGCCTTTGACAGATTCCTTCTTATTCCCTAGTACCAAGGACAATGAAATAAAAAGTGGATATTTCCAATAGTTTGACTTGGCAAGTTTTGATTCTTTTGATTCGATATGGTTTGTTGTTCAGGGTTATTGTATTAATTCCAGATTTGAAATAAAGAGTAATGGATGAGTGGTTGTTCTCACAGCATTATAGCTTTATTTTCAATTTGTTGTTCCGTTTTCTTGGTGAAGTTTGAAATATTTATCGTATCAGTATTGCTGCCTTGTGTCCTTATATATTTTACTATATATTTTAGTATTACATTCTTGCTGTATTGTTTTCACTTGTTCTCCCTTACTACGTTCATCCTTTAAGGCTATTTTAATGTTCCATATTACTTCTTCAGTTGAATTTTCTTGTAATGATTCGTACAACATCATATTCTTTATAATAGTAACCTTCCCTATTAAAACCCTTGTGTTACTTCATACAACCTCAACATCGACTCTCAAAAACAACAGGCAGGTGTTATGGTAAAGGACTAAGGGAGAGTCTGTAGTGTAACAGTGTTTATAAGTTCTAAGCAAACTTCCTGATAATAACTTACATTTCCACATTTAATAAGATACTGATTATTAGTTTTAACTCTTGGTTATTTGGGACTGTATATAATTATTATATATAGGTAACATAGAGTATTCTTCTCATGACTATTAATAAAACAGTTCTTTGTGTTTTCTAATGTTATATTTAGTTTGATGGTTAATATATAATGATAAACATATAACATTAGAAAACTATCCTATAAACAAGTAAAATATATATATAATACAGTATAGAAAGATGTATACATTTTTATTATCCTCAAGTAGTAATGCGGGATGCTACACCCGCAAAGGGATACTTACTCAAAAAATGTCATATTGCACAGGTGCCAGGGATATTATTTGATAGATGAAAGCACCATGATATCCTAGAAAGGAGCCTAGGAATTGAGAATGTTATTATCGTATCAAACTAGTGTCTGAAGGATTTCAAATTTTAGGTATTGATAAATAGATTTTTCTTTCTCATTCCATCTTTTAACATTTCTTTCTATGTTCTATGTGAGGTCGTTGTGCCACATCAGCACATCATCCATCTCCTTACCGATCCAATCCAGTTCACATTATATAGATAAAATGTTGCATTCTCTCCCACCTTTGTGTCTCTGGTCTATTTTAATAATAATAATAATAATAATGATAATAATAATAATAAAAATATAATTTGTTATAATATGTATTATCCACCATATGTCCTTCATAAAATCAACCCTGTCTATATATATATATTAGGGAAAGATATCATTGTAACCAATAGTCAACACCTTCACTAACCATTAGTGGATGAATGAACATCAGATATCTGTGTGGTCATGACCGTCACTATTAAGTAACTTACACTAAAACCTTTTAATAGCAATTTTATGACAAGTTTTACCATAGTTAATATTATCTATTTACAAGCACTGACAATTCCTTTTAAGTGAATAATACCTACTTATTTCACGTAACACTTATATGAGACTTTTCTAGTAGTACTGAACTAAAGAACTGTGTTATCGGAGTGGAAATCAGTTTGGTGGAATATCAATAACCATATGTTGTGTCTCATGATTGTCATGGAAATCCCTGGTTCTGTGGGAAACATTTATCAAGAACTGCTGCCTCTCTTAATACGTCGTTAGATTACACGAAAACATAAATTACAAATGAACGTTAAAGTTGTCAAGCACTTGGCATCACAGTTTGATGAAATTCTACAACTTTTGTTGCCAGCTGTGGTTCAAAGTTCATTCACTTATGATTTTGAAACTGAGGATTTCTTTATTGACACTTTTATCAGACAACAGATTTATGTATTTTCTTGTCCATTTTGTGTTGACCTTTGGGAGGCAGATGCCAATGACAAGTGATAATATCGTAGCTCTTTGGTCACTCTACAACGAAGGATATTATCATTGTCAATCTCGATTTCATCTAATACATTGTAATTGCGTCCCACATCTTACTTGCTCTCATATATACTATATATACACTTTGTTTTTTCAGTTCTGATACGTTATCAACTATAAACAAAATAAAGTATCTCGTTGTTTATCTTTTCTTTGCCATACCTACTATTCTTGATGTTTACATTCTTGATGTTTCATTCATCCAGTCTTTCACTCTTCATTACCAGTTTCAAATCCATCTATCATCTCTTCAGCCATATGTCCATCAGCCCATCATGTGTGTTTTATCAATAATATTGTAGTCTCTTACAGCCACATTCTTATCTGTACTATCTGAATGGGTTGTACCCTGGGTTTCAGCGGGATATATATAGGAGCAGGTGTGACACACAACGACAGTGAGCCACAACCTGCTGCTGACACTAATATTTTCCTCTTCATAATTTGATCATCTGCCAATTTCTTCACAACTCAAACCTGACACCCTGTAAACGGTATTGAGGATCTTACTCGCCTGACACAACCATTGTATCTCTCATATCTACTGGGATACAAGAATACTAACTGTGTGATATTCCATATTTGATTTCTACTGTACTTATCAAGATCGTGTGCAAAACAAGGTGAAGAAAATGGTGCACCAGATTTTTGTTCTATTAGCAGCACTCAGTTGCTGCTTCTGTTGTGGAACCTTGGCAATAGAGAATAAAGACCAACACCTTCGTGACCTGCCTTGTCCACCAGCAGAGGACATCCAGCCATGTGTGTGTACTGTCATAGATTCGTCCACCTACGATATTGAAATGGACTGTTCCTCTGTCACTACCAATGACGAACTGGCCAGTATTTTCAGCAAAGACTTTCCTTACAACGATTTCTTTTCTTTGGTAATAGATAACAACAATCACCTTACGACTATAAGACCGGGTGACTTTGGCCAGAAGACTTTCCAGCAGATACACATCACATCTGGAAGTCTGCAGACTGTATACAACAACGCCTTCAGTTCCAGCTATGACACGCTGACGGAAATAGATATCGAGAACACGAATCTAGATTATTTTCCTTTTCATGAATTAAATTTGTTTCCTCAACTCTACCATTTGCATCTTGAGAATAACCACTTGCTTGGCTCCCCAGTGTTGACATCATCGAGCTTGGGATATCTTTACCTGAATGGAAACCCTATTGACGGTATTATCCTGAAAACCCTGCCGTTGCTCGACTCTATCTACTTACGATCTACTTCCATCACCCATCTCCCTCCAGGTACTGACAATATATTGAACTACAATCCATAAAGGCACAAAAATCCGTGGTACAGTAGTTCAAACTTTTAATATAACGAAGCATCAGTGTGTATGTATAGTTGTACACATCATGGTATATTGTATGACCACTAGTAATGAATTTATTAATGACATCCTACAGTAAAGGCAAATACACAGTCGTTGTATCTCACAAACCACGTCAGTCACTGTGTCACGGATATTTGTGTTCTCCTCTACACGGGGAACACTTGGCTGAAACACATTTTCAATTATATAATCAGTTGCATTATCATTACACTAATTTTCAGTCCTACATCTGCAAACGTAACCTATAGACGTCTGCAGTAGTAATTACTGGTGTTTCATTTATCAACATAATATAAACTGAAATTAAAAAAATATACTAGTATAGTTCCATTCATCTATTTCTTGGTACTCCTTGACACCCTCCTTTTATTTAAACACTAATGACTACCATCCTTCATGATACATTAATACTTTTTACAGCTACTTTATCAACAGTATCAATTATTGACAAGTGACGCAATAACAACGTATCTAAAATGTATACTACAGTAGTAGATAATTGAGGTTGTATAATGACATTCGTTGAGAACCGAATGTAATGAAATCCAAACTGGACAAACATGGGAGACAAAAGTTAAACATGATCGAAACTATCTATAATAAAATAAAATTCACATTAATGTAGGTAAATGAAAAATGAATTACAATGTACCCATAAACTAATAATATAGAAATTAAACAGGAAACCAAAACTGGTAGTATTAAACTTTATCTCCGACGAGAATATTGTGATGAGAATTTAGCAACGAAGGGTTGGATCGTCGAAGAGCGAGTTTTAAAATATTAGTCTAAAATATTACCCAATAATTTCCCATAACCAGGTACATTCACCAACCTGCCCAATCTGGACTACATGCGCCTTGGCTACAATGGTCTTCAGGTTCTAGAGGCTGGCACAATAAACCTCCAGACGTCATTCAACAATGTTGATCTGTACAACAACGATCTCACTTCCATTGCTGAGGGAGCACTAGTGGGTAAGTTCCTTTATTATTTCCTTTTCCATCTCTTTCCTCTTCGTTTTTATCTTGATCCTTTTCCTCTTCCAACTCCTCTTCCTCTACAGTAAGTACCCAGGATGTGTGGTGACCATTTGGGAATTTCTATTAGTACCAGGGTGGGTTCGGTGGGTGGACGTGCCCATAAACAGGAGATCTGTCCCCTCAGTAGTGGTCACTGAGACAAGTACCAGTGCATGGAGTGTGATGACAGGGAAGATGAGGCTTTAGACATGGTCACGTCTGCTGAACTCACTCTGATTGGTGGTTCACTTTACATCCCTGATGATCATTACAGATCATTACATTACAAAATGTGACGTATGTATACAGTTTATAAAGTTCTCTAAACTTCACCTCGTTCTTTTGTATTTAAGAACAAGCCTGTAGAATTGTAAGGTTGTTATTAAAGGTTATTAAAGGTGCCAGCGAGTGGCAGTCACTGGGACAGAGTGTAGCACACACTGTGTGTATGAAACACAATTATAGCACACATCACAAGGATAATCCCTGCAATACGTGGCCCAGCGACCTCTCCACCCACCTGAGACCCGAGTCAGCTTCGGCTATGGCTGACTAAGCAGGAAGACCTCAGACAGTTGACTCAAACCCCCCACCCCCTGCTCACAGGGGTGGTAACCTCTGGCATCAGTGGTATTTTTAACAGTGTCCGAGCAAGGATCGAACGCTGGGCCACGGAATTGCAGCCACATACTTTACCACTGTGCTAGCCAGAGGCTAAAATGATTTAGTTCATCAAATATATATAATACTTGTTACTACCCAGATTTCTTATACTAATTCCATGTTAGTTTTTCCATGCCACGGGGCATCTATTCATTTATGGAACTATCAACATAGACAACAAGATTGTTTGATTGAAAACACAACTGTCCCGATCACAGTGACTCATACTTAGGCTTACAACAGTCTTCATCTAATGGAGATAATATTAGCAATGTCTTTTATTGTTTATTATTGAGTGGGGCAACTATAATGGAAGATAAATGTGTAAACATCACTATTAGCTATTGTGTGTTAACTTTACTAATAGGCAAACTAAAGGTATTGATCTATGTTTCTTTAGGACCCCCAGGGATGTGGAGAGGAGGAGAATGTGTAGTAAACTAATACATTTAATAATCATGGTACTAATAGTAGTACATTTGTAATCAGTTGGTATCAGTGGTATTATTGTGTACAGTTTACATCAAATGTTCCCTGTTTTATAACCTACAGTCACCTTCTACACCTCTACACGTCGCTGGCAATCAGAAAGAAACAGACACCAATGCCTTTATATTGGTTGTTTGTGTAGTTAAACAACAACAGTAACAGTTGGACAAGTTTACTTAAGTGTTATAAAGGCTTATATGACTACCACTAATGGACTATAGTGACGTCACCACGGCTTTAAATTTCCAACTGTACAAGGCTGAGTCTAAAGAGATATTTCTTGGTTCTCATTAACAGGTCTGAAAGGAGGATACTTAGATGTACGAAACAATCAACTGACTGAGCTGGCAGAGGCTGTCTTTAGACCACTTATCGACGACGGTGTTGATGTTTATGCATCTGGTAAGTTTCTCTCCATATTCCATTAACACCATAAACACATTAATTAGAACACGCCGTTGACAACAAGAAATATTGGGTTGTCCGATGTTGAGTTTCCTTCGTTGGCTGATGGTCAGCAGAGTTTGTGTATTTACTGAACTGGTTGTTATAGAGAAAACAGAAGCCACCAGCCAAATAAGGTAATACTCCCATAAACATATTTTATACAACCTAGTTTGAAATGGATATATTTGTGTTCACTAAGTACCCACATTGGACCAATAATATCCAGGGTTGAAATAATCCAACACTCCAATATCCCCAACATAGACTGAACAATCCACAGCTTCTTTATCTCCTTGCCAGCTGTTCATGGTAAGGGAAGGAAGTACAGGTACAGTGAAGTATATGTTATTCCCTTGTACACAAGTATTATCACATTTGTAATTTCTCTGTGTCCACTTGCTGTCCTTTCATTTACCTTGATATCGACCATCTTTGGCAAGTATTTGGTGAAGTAGCTTTGGATCATGTCTGTACAGTCAACAACAACTTTACCTGATACATGCAGTCGTGTATAAATTCATTCACATGGACTATAGTACATCTACTATTCTGAATTCCTGTATGGTGGGTTCCTTGACCAACTTACAAGTTCCTAATCCTGGCGTCAAAGTAACTCATAAACAATGAGAGTTAGTAATAGTGTATGTATGTACAGTACTAAAAGGACCTGTGGGGGTATGTATTCAAACCTGACTTTCATTCCAATAACTTTGAATGTCAACATAATTTCTAGTGTCCTTTTACCCAGACTTTGTTGTCCTTGAATATAACCTCAGTCTAACCTGTAGTGTGTCAGGAAACTATGGATGGTGATTGTGACTTTATTCTGCAGGTAACCCTCTGGACTGTGGGTGTGAGATTACCTGGCTCGTCACCAGCGACACTTACATGAACTTATTGGATGATGATGCATCCTGTACAAGTGGACAACTGGTGTCGGAACTTGACCCTGCCATGTTTGATGTGATATGTTAAGTAGATCTTGTGGTTTCATTTTAATGGTAAATTTACTTTCTCGTGTGTGTTTAAGTTACATGTGTGCCATAATAAACATCTCGTGCACACACTGGTAATCATTAAATGTTATAAAATTCATAAAGGTTTACAATACTTTAATAATGTCAAATTGAGGAGGTATGGTGTTTGTATCTAGTGATCCCAATACTAGTGTTTGTAATGTGAGTATGATGATTACAAACACGATCCCAATTAGTTCATTCTATAATCAAGTTTGGAACTATAAAGCCGTTCACATAAGACTAGGCACACAAATGTAAAACATATATATTCTTAATCTAACTATTGAGAGTGACATAATATTATTTATCAAAAAGAGTTACTCACATTAGTATTCAGTAGATTTATGCTTTATAATAAATATTATATAACTTGAAAACATTATATAGTTTATAGTTACTAAAGCCAATGTTGATATCTGATAAGTCTTTACTGAAGAACATATTTATTAGTTCAGGTTTAGTGTTGGTTGTAGTTACTGTTTTTTTCTACATCACACCTTGACTTGGGTTTGTGGATTTGGTAAGTTTTCTTTGACTGACTCTTACTTTTTTAATTCTATATATGTTTGCTACTGGGCACTTTAATATTATGTTTTAAATCTCCATTTTCTTTCCTTTTAAGAGTTGGACAAACATATGATACATGTATTCTTTTTACTAAGTCCAAAACTATTAAAATAGAAAGTTAATTAAGTTCAATAATATTGATCCTCATAATTATGTCACGTCTTATTCCTTAGTTTGGAAATTATTTGTCGTTCTGAATTACTGAATTAAATTATCCACCAATATTTCTGAAGGACACATATTTAATAAGAGAATCATAAAATCACTTTTGTAACCGATGTTCAGTTTTGTTCGTTGAGTTTGACATCTGTTTTGTATCACTGCTTTGTGTCCCACTCATTTATAGTTGTCTTAGTTCAGTTCCTTCATTCAGGCTCTATTTTATAACCCGATTATTAGGTATCATATCTTTACTATGTTAAAGCATAAATTATTTATTACAGTTGCTAGTAAATATATTTTGTCTCTGAATAAATTCCTTCCAATTATTCCCATACGAGTTTATTCACCAAACAGTATTCTCTACTATAGCTATCTATCATTTTCTCTTTCATAACTTTCGTCTTTATTCATGACGCCTCACTTCGTCTTTCAGGACAGAAGTTGTTTAAATTATTAGGGACAACGAGGGTTGCTATATACATTAACCAACTAATCTTTGTAATACAATAAATATTACTTGTAGAATATCACACCTGAATATGTCATTTCCAATTAGTCTTTCACATACTGTCATACATTTCTTAAAATTATACCCTACTGTTGGTTATATCTTATAGTTAATAGTGGTTATAAACCGTTTTTAACTTACGGTATTAATTTCATAGACTTTATAACAAGTCTTTCTGTAATATTTTTTCGTGATTAATAATTTACAATATTACTTATAGTGTATTCTAAGTTTACCTTTATTTCATGTTTCCTATAGTAATAACATAGATAATATATAATAGATAATGTATACTATATTCGAAGTTTACCTTTATTTCATGTTTCCTATAGTAATAACATAGATAATATATAATATATAATGTAAATCTAACCTGATTTCTTTGGTTACTTTGATGTTGTTTATATTCATACACAAGTTGTCCAACAAGTGTTGACTTTAATTAATAATAAGGAACTAATTTAATTATTCAGGTCATACTAAGTAAAAACCATTTGTCTCTTAGAAAAGAATGATCACTGAGTTGAAATTATTGAACAGAAAAAGGGAAATATTATGTGATACAAAGTTATTCTCATTTAATCATCAATAATTATAATATTCAATAACTATACAATAAAACACCACATACTAAATATTTCTATAAAACCTTTTATACTCTGAATGACATGAATAATAAATTTCCACAATATATGATAAAACTACAGGGCAACTCTTTATAACTCTACTTCTTATACTCTATATGTCAAGTTAAGACAATCAAAGTTAAAGCACAATGAATGATTAACAAACTTTTCCTTCATGTATTTTAATCTTGCCTTCTGTTTGTTATAAAACCTTCAGACGCTAATAATATATGATTGGTAATTCTTAAGTATATAATAGGAGAGTAGCTTTACCTTCTATGTAAGTTACTGTATTAACTAACTGTATTATTATAACATAAAGGTGTATAATAACGTTGTATTTATTAAGGTCACGTGGTTCATACTTGGGTGGGTTAAGGAAATGTATAATATCATAACATAAAGGTGTATAATAAAGTTGTATTTATTAAAGTCACGTGGGAATGTATAATATCATAACATAAAGGTGTATAATAACGTTGTATTTATTAAAGTCACGTGGTTCATACTTGGGTTAAGGGAATGTATTACTTTTGCTATCGTGACTTGCCTACAATAATAAGGCTTGAACTCTGACCAATATATGGTGAGGTGAGAACTCTATAGTACCACTGCACCAACCCGACACCCAAATAGCAATGGACTGTTCTGACACAGCATCTATGTAACTGTTTGTAGTGACATATTAATACAAACCACAAACTCATTACAAGTGATAGAGGGATACACCTTCATACCTTCTTATATTACTTGTTTAGATCTGTACCTTTTGATTGACATAATAGACTGTGTTGTGTTGATAATGTTAAGATAAATGTAAACACACAACAAATATAATTGGTCTAAGGTGAAAGATGAAGATGGTCTTAGTATTGGACGCTACAGTCCTCACTTTCCCTGAGAGTACAGTACATGTATCCCAGGTTACAAGATTTAAGTTGAAACTATATTGTCAACCAAACCTTGAAGAGAGTTTATCATTGCTCACCTGTAACTTCCCAGACGTATATCAATTATTTGATGCATAAAAACACTGATAACAATAATCTGTGTTGTTGGTTCAGGTGTACCTACGTACAGTACAATATATTATATTACCAATTCTATGGTATATTACTGTTTTTCTTTATGTGTGGGTTCTTTCTACCTCTTCTACTGTACGTTGTGGGGGAGGTAAGGTGTTGGGACAGTGTAAATAAATATATTTTACTTTTTCATTGCATCTTTTGTCACTTGTATGTGAGGTCGTTGTGCCACATCAACACATCATCCATCTCCTTACCGATCCAATCCAGTTCACATTATATAGATAAAATGTTGCATTCTCTCCCACCTTTGTGTCTCTGGTCTATTTTAATAATATCATAATAATAATGATAATAATAATAATAAAAATATAATTTGTTATAATATGTATTATCCACCATATGTCCTTCATAAAATCAACCCTGTCTATATATATATTAGGGAAAGATATCATTGTAACCAATAGTCAACACCTTCACTAACCATTAGTGGATGAATGAACATCAGATATCTGTGTGGTCATGACCGTCACTACTTATACAATACAGCACATCTTCACAATGGCTTAGGTCAGATTTCTATTAGGTGGGACCTTCACAACTCACACATTATTACTTACAATTGACATGAACAATAGATGTAAAGGGACTGTCTATCCAGCCCAGTCCAGCCTCATAAACAAACCACAGGACTTCTCGATTGCAAAGCAAGTGAGCTTACCAGTGTAACAGATCAGCCTACAGTATAAACACAGATATTGAAGAAAAAATATTGTTTCAGCTGTACGCTAGGCGAGTGTATTACTGAAGGTTTATGTACACAGGAAGAAGACAGTCATGTTAGACACACGATTCCCAAGTTAAATAATTATATGGTCATATTATCACCTTGTATTAACCAAATTACATTAAAACCTCTTAATGGCGATTATATGACACGAGTTTTATCATAGTTAATATTATCTATTTACAAGCACTGACAATTCCTTTTAAGTGAATAATACCTACTTATTTCACGTAACACTTATATGAGACTTTTCTAGTAGTACTGAACTGAAGAACTGTGTTATCGGAGTGGAAATCAGTTTGGTGGAATATCAATAACCATATGTTGTGTCTCATGATTGTCATGGAAATCCCTGGTTCTGTGGGAAACATTTCTCAAGAACTGCTGCCTCTCTTAATACGTCGTTAGGTTACACGAAAACATAAATTACAAATGAACGTTAAATTTGCCAAGCACTTGGCATCACAGTTTGATGAAATTCTACAACTTTTGTTGCCAGCTGTGGTTCAAAGTTCATTCACTTATGATTTTGAAACTGAGGATTTCTTTATTGACACTTTTATCTGACAACAGATTTATGTATTTTCTTGTCTATTTTGTGTTGACCTTTGGGAGGCAGATGCCAATGACAAGTGATAATATCGTAGCTCTTTGGTCACTCTACAACGAAGGATATTATCATTGTCAATCTCGATTTCATCTAATACATTGTAATTGCGTCCCACATCTTACTTGCTCTCATATATACTATATATACACTTTGTTTTTTCAGTTCTGATACGTTATCAACTATAAACAAAATAAAGTATCTCGTTGTTTATCTTTTCTTTGCCATACCTACTATTCTTGATGTTTACATTCTTGATGTTTCATTCATCCAGTCTTTCACTCTTCATTACCAGTTTCAAATCCATCTATCATCTCTTCAGCCATATGTCCATCAGCCCATCATGTGTGTTTTATCAATAATATTGTAGTCTCTTACAGCCACATTCTTATCTGTACTATCTGGATGGGTTGTACCCTGGGTTTCAGCGGGATATATATAGGAGCAGGTGTGACACACAACGACAGTGAGCCACAACCTGCTGCTGACACTAATATTTTCCTCTTCATAATTTGATCATCTGCCAATTTCTTCACAACTCAAACCTGACACCCTGTAAACGGTATTGAGGATCTTACTCGCCTGACACAACCATTGTATCTCTCATATCTACTGGGATACAAGAATACTAACTGTGTGATATTCCATATTTGATTTCTACTGTACTTATCAAGATCGTGTGCAAAACAAGGTGAAGAAAATGGTGCACCAGATTTTTGTTCTATTAGCAGCACTCAGTTGCTGCTTCTGTTGTGGAACCTTGGCAATAGAGAATAAAGACCAACACCTTCGTGACCTGCCTTGTCCACCAGCAGAGGACATCCAGCCATGTGTGTGTACTGTCATAGATTCGTCCACCTACGATATTGAAATGGACTGTTCCTCTGTCACTACCAATGACGAACTGGCCAGTATTTTCAGCAAAGACTTTCCTTACAACGGTTTCTTTTCTTTGGTAATAGAAAACAACTATGACCTTACGATTATAAGACAGGGTGACTTTGGCCAGAAGACTTTCCAGCAGATACACATCACATCTGGTAGTCTGCAGACTGTAGAAAACAACGCCTTCAATTCCAGCTATGACACGCTGAGGGAAATAGATGTCGAGAACACGAATCTATTTTATTTTCCTTTTCATGAATTAAATTTGTTTACTCAACTCTACCGTTTGGATCTTCAGAATAACCAATTGCATGGCTCCCCAGAGTTGACATCATTGAGCTTGGGATATATTTACCTGACTGAAAACCCTATTGACGGTATTATCCTGAATTCCCTGCCGTTGCTCGACAACATCTACTTACAATCTACTTCCATCACCCTTCTCCCCCCAGGTACTGACAATATATTGAACTACAGTCCAAACAGTTCAAACTTCTAATATAACGAAGCATCAATGTGTATGTATATTTGTATACATCATGGTATATTGTATGACCACTAGCCACTGGCTAGTACAGTGGTAACGCGCATACCTCGCATCCGTGAGGTCGGCAGATCGAGCCTCGCCCAGGTCCAAGAGTTACAAACTGTTTACTGGGGGGTTACTGCCATGGCTGGGCACCATGGTAGGGAGTTGGGCTTGCCTGGCTGACGTTCAGGAGAGTACCTCATCAGAGGTAGATACCAGAACTAAAACCCTGCAACTTTAACTTTAGTAATGAATTTATTAATTGACATCCTACAGTAAAGGCAAATACACAGTCGTTGTATTTCACAAACCACGTCAGTCACGGATATTTGTGTTCTCCTCTACACGGGGAACACTTGGCTGAAACACATTTTCAATTATATAATCAGTTGCATTATCATTACACTAATTTTCAGTCCTACATCTGCAAATATAACCTATAGACGTCTGCAGTAGTAATTACTGGTGTTTCATTTATCAACATAATATAAACTGAAATTAAATAAATATACTAGTATAGTTCCATTCATCTATTTCTTGGTACTCCTTGACACCCTCCTTTTATTTAAACACTAATGACTACCATCCTTCATGATACATTAATACTTTTTACAGCTACTTTATCAACAGTATCAATTATTGACAAGTGACGCAATAACAACGTATCTAAAATGTATACTACAGTAGTAGATAATTGAGGTTGTATAATGACATTCGTTGAGAACCGAATGTAATGAAATCCAAACTGGACAAACATGGGTGAGAAAAGTTAAACATGATCGAAACTATCTATAATAAAATAAAATTCACATTAATGTAGCTTCGTAAAAAATGAAATACAATGTACCCATACACTAATAATAAATAAATTAACCAAGAAACCAAGACAGTAGTATTAAACATTCTCTTCAGCGAGAACTTCACTTCTTTTACATTATTTCACATAATTTTAGAATGGGAATTTAGCGACGAAGGGTTGTCTCGTTGACGAGCGGGTTTTAAAATATCAACCTAAAATGTTACCCAATAATTTCTTATAACCAGGTACATTCACCGACCTGCCCAATCTGGACTACATACATCTTGGCTACAATGGTCTTCAGGTTCTAGAGGCTGGCACAATTAACCTCCAAACGTCATTCAACAATGTTTATCTGTACAACAACGATCTCACTTCCATCGCTGAGGGAGCACTAGTGGGTAAGTTCCTTTATTATTTCCTTTTCCATCTCTTTCCTCTTCGTTTTTATCTTGATCCTTTTCCTCTTCCAACTCCTCTTCCTCTACAGTAAGTACCCAGGGTGTGTGGTGACCATTTGGGAATTTCTATTAGTACCAGGGTGGGTTCGGTGGGTGGACGTGCCCATAAACAGGAGATCTGTCCCCTCAGTAGTGGTCACTGAGACAAGTACCAGTGCATGGAGTGTGATGACAGGGAAGATGAGGCTTTAGACATGGTCACGTCTGCTGAACTCACTCTGATTGATGGTTCACTTTACATCCCTGATGATCATTACAGATTGAACCCCAAAGACAGTTACATTCACAATACATTCCAAACTACACAACGAATACCAACACATGCAAAATATCAGATATGTATCCACTTTATAAAGTACTCTAAACTTCACCTCGTTCTTTTGTATTTAAGAACAAGCCTGTAGAATTGTAAGGTTGTTATGATTTAGTTCATCAAATATATATAATACTTGGTACTACCCAGCTTTCTTATACTAATTCCATGTTAGTTTTTCCATACCACGGGGCATCTATTCATTTATGGAACTATCAACATAGACAACAAGATTGTTTGATTGAAAACACAACTGTCCCGATCACAGTGACTCATACTTAGGCTTACAACAGTCTTCATCTAATGGAGATAATATAAGCAATGTCTTTTATTGTTTATCATTGAGTGGGGCAACTATAATGGAAGATAAATGTGTAAACATCACTATTAGCTATTGTGTGTTAACTTTACTAATAGGTCAACTAAAGGTATTGGTCTATGTTTCTTTAGGACCCCCAGGGATGTGGAGAGGAGGAGAATGTGTAGTAAACTAATACATTTAATAATCATGGTACTAATAGTAGTACATTTGTAATCAGTTGGTATCAGTGGTATTATTGTGTACAGTTTACACCAAATGTTCCCTGTTTTATAACCTACAGTCACCTTCTACACCTCTACACGTCGCTGGCAATCAGAAAGAAACAGACACCAATGCCTTTATATTGGTTGTTTGTGTAGTTGAACAACAACAGTAACAGTTGGACAAGTTTACTTAAGTGTTATAAAGGCTTATATGACTACCACTAATGGACTATAGTGACGTCACCACGGCTTTAAATTTCCAACTGTACAAGGCTGAGTCTAATGAGATATTTCTTGGTTCTCATTAACAGGTCTGAAAGGAGGAAACTTAGATGTACGATACAATCAACTGACTGAGCTGGCAGAGGCTGTCTTTAGACCACTTATGGACGACAGTGTTTATGTTTTTGCATCTGGTAAGTTTCTCTCCATATTCCATTAACACCATAAACTCATTAATTAGAACAAGCCGTTGACAACAAGAAATATTGGGTTGTCCGATGTTGAGTTTCCTTCGTTGACTGATGGTCAGCAGAGTTTGTGTATTTACTGATTTAGTTGTTATGGAGAAAATATAGATAATGTAGGAGGAGTTTGAAGCCACCAGTCAAATAGAGTAATACTCGTCAGGTGTACACTCGTGATACATAATTTCTGACCAGTAGGTGTACGAGCTCCATGTCCTCTTCCGTCCATGTCTGATTATCGCATTAAAAATATATGTTAGTGACTATGACCTGATGTGTCATATTTAAAGTTTGGCCTGTGTCTGGCCACGACTAGACCAAGACTGGGTCTAATGTTCCCTGGTCTATATATATATCTTATATATCACGAGTGAAGTTCTGTACGTTGGTTGGAGATGGGAAGAGTTGCAACTCCAGCTTCACATGTCTGATCACCATTATTGATCTTTATAACACTCTCTGTTACGGGATTCCTTCTATAACAAAATGTCTTTACACGTTTACATAGTTTTTAAGATCATACAGACGTTAACTAAACTAACCCAAAACTAAATAACAGGTACATAAGTCAAGAATTGATTTACATGAGTTCAGTACGAGCAGGTATTGACGTCCACATCAGCGAAACTGAGACTCGTGAATATCATATCACATTTTGTTTTTCAATACCTCATCACTTTATTGGTTATAAATGTTTATGTAAAGAGTGTTGCAATGTAATCATATTCATACACACATACTCAACTGTCTATATCGTGACATCTTTAAAAAAACTCTTATAAGAAAGATATATTTTCCCATAAACATATTTTATACAACCTAGTTTGAAATGGATATATTTGTGTTCACTAAGTACCCACATTGGACCAATAATATCCAGGGTTGAAATAATCCAACACTCCAATATCCCCAACATAGACTGAACAATCCACAGTTTCTTTATCTCCTTGCCAGCTGTTCATGGTAAGGGAAGGAAGTACAGGTACAGTGAAGTATATGTTATTCCCTTGTACACAAGTATTATCACATTTGTAATTTCTCTGTGTCCACTTGCTGTCCTTTCATTTACCTTGATATCGACCATCTTTGGCAAGTATTTGGTGAAGTAGCTTTGGATCATGTCTGTACAGTCAACAACAACTTTACCTGATACATGCAGTCGTGTATAAATTCATTTACATGGACTATAGTACATCTACTCTTCTGAATTCCTGTATGGTGGGTTCCTTGACCAACTTACAAGTTCCTAATCCTGGCGTCAAAGTAACTCATAAACAATGAGAGTTAGTAATAGTGTATGTATGTACAGTACTAAAAGGACCTGTGGGGGTCTGTATTCAAACTTGACTTTCATTCCAATAACTTTGAATGTCAACATAATTTCTAGTGTCCTTTTACCCAGACTTTGTTGTCCTTGAATATAACCTCAGTCTAACCTGTAGTGTGTCAGGAAACTATGGATGGTGATTGTGACTTTATTCTGCAGGTAACCCTCTGGACTGTGGGTGTGAGATTGCCTGGCTCGTCACCAGCGACACTTACATGAACTTATTGGATGATGATGCATCCTGTACAAGTGGACAACTGGTGTCGGAACTTGACCCTGCCATGTTTGATGTGATATGTTAAGTAGATCTTGTGGTTTCATTTTAATGGTAAATTTACTTTCTCGTGTGTGTTTAAGTTACATGTGTGCCATAATAAACATCTCGTGCACACACTGGTAATCATTAAATGTTATAAAATTCATAAAAGTTTACAATACTTTAATAATGTCAAATTGAGGAGGTTTGGTGTTTGTATCTAGTGATCCCAATACTAGTGTTTGTAATGTGAGTATGATGATTACAAACACGATCCCAATTAGTTCATTCTATAATCAAGTTTGGAACTATAAAGCCGTTCACATAAGACTAGGCACACAAATATAAAACATATATATATTCTTAATCTAACTATTGAGAGTGACATAATATTATTTATCAAAGAGAGTTACTCACATTAGTATTCAGTAGATTTATGCTTTATAATAAATATTATATAACTTGAAAACATTATATAGTTTATAGTTACTAAAGCCAATGTTGATATCTGATAAGTCTTTATTGAAGAACATATTTATTAGTTCAGGTTTAGTGTTGGTTGTAGTTACTGTTTTTTTCTACATCACACCTTGACTTGGGTTTGTGGATTTGGTAAGTTTTCTTTGACTGACTCTTAATTTTTTAATTCTATATATGTTTGCTACTGGGCACTTTAATATTATGTTTTAAATCTCCCTATTCTTTCCTTTTAAGAGTTGGACAAACATATGATACATGTATTCTTTTTACTAAGTTCAAAACCATTAAAATAGAAAGTTAATTAAGTTCAATAATATTGATCCTCATAATTATGTCACGTCTTATTCCTTAGTTTGGAAATTATTTGTCGTTCTGAATTACTGAATTAAATTACCCACCAATATTTCTGAAGGACACATATTTAATGAGAGAATCATAAAATCACTTTTGTAACCGATGTTCAGTTTTGTTCGTTGAGTTTGACATCTGTTTTGTATCACTGCTTTGTGTCCCACTCATTTATAGTTGTCTTAGTTCAGTTCCTTCATTCAGGCTCTATTTTATAACCCGATTATTAGGTATCATATCTTTACTATGTTAAAGCATAAATTATTTATTACAGTTGCTAGTAAATATATTTTGTCTCTGAATAAATTCCTTCCAATTATTCCCATACGAGTTTATTCACCAAACAGTATTCTCTACTATAGCTATCTATCATTTTCTTTTTCATAACTTTCGTCTTTATTCATGACGCCTCACTTCGTCTTTCAGGACAGAAGTTGTTTAAATTATTAGGGGCAACGAGGGTTACTATATACATTAACCAACTAATCTTTGTAATACAATAAATATTACTTGTAGAATATCACACCTGAATATGTCATTTCCAATTAGTCTTTCACATAATGTCATACATTTCTTAAAATTATACCCTACTGTTGGTTATATCTTATAGTTAATAGTGGTTATAAACCGTTTTTAACTTACGGTATTAATTTCATAGACTTTATAACATGTCTTTCTGTAATCTTTTTTCGTGATTAATAATTTACAATATTACTTATATTGTATTCAAAGTTTACCTTTATTACATGTTTCCTATAGTAATAACATAGATAATATATAATAGATAATGTATACTGTATTCGAAGTTTACCTTTATTTCATGTTTCCTATAGTAATAACATAGATAATATATAATATATAATGTAAATCTAACCTGATTTCTTTGGTTACTTTGAAGTTGTTTATATTCATACACAAGTTGTCCAACAAGTGTTGACTTTAATTAATAATAAGGAACTAATTTAATTATTCAGGTCATACTAAGTAAAAACCATTTGTCTCTTAGAAAAGAATGATCACTGAGTTGAAATTATTGAACAGAAAAAGGGAAATATTATGTGATACAAAGTTATTCTCATTTAATCATCAATAATTATAATATTCAATAACTATACAATAAAACACCACATACTAAATATTTCTATAAAACCTTTTATACTCTGAATGAGATGAATAATAAATTTCCACAATATATGATAAAACTACAGGGCAACTCTTTATAACTCTACTTCTTGTACTCTATATGTCAAGTTAAGACAATCAAAGTTAAAGCACAATGGATGATTAACAAACTTTTACTTCATGTATTTTAATCTTGCCTTCTGTTTGTTATAAAACCTTCAGACGCTAATAATATATGATAGGTAATTGTTAAGTATATAATAGGAGAGTAGCTTTACCTTCTATGTTAGTTACTGTATTAACTAACTGTATTATTATAACATAAAGGTGTATAATAACGTTGTATTTATTAAGGTCACGTGGTTCATACTTGGGTGGGTTAAGGAAATGTATAATATCATAACATAAAGGTGTATAATAAAGTTGTATTTATTAAAGTCACGTGGGAATGTATAATATCATAACATAAAGGTGTATAATAACGTTGTATTTATTAAAGTCACGTGGGAATGTATAATATTATAACATAAAGGTGTATAATAACGTTGTATTTATTAAAGTCACGTGGTTCATACTTGGGTTAAGGGAATGTATTACTTTTGCTATCGTGACTTGCCTACAATAATAAGGCTTGAACTCTGACCAATATATGGTGAGGTGAGAACACTATAGTACCACTGCACCAACCCGACACCCAAATAGCAATGGACTGTTCTGACACAGCATCTATGTAACTGTTTGTAGTGACATATTAATACAAACCACAAACTCATTACAAGTGATAGAGGGACACACCTTCATACCTTCTTATATTACTTGTTTAGATCTGTACCTTTTGATTGACATAATAGACTGTGTTGTGTTGATAATGTTAAGATAAATGTAAACACACAACAAATGTAATTGGTCTAAGGTGAAAGATGAAGATGGTCTTAGTATTGGACGCTACAGTCCTCACTTTCCCTGAGAGTACAGTACATGTATCCCAGGTTACAAGATTTAAGTTGAAACTATATTGTCAACCAAACCTTGAAGAGAGTTTATCATTGCTCACCTGTAACTTCCCAGACGTATATCAAATATTTGATGCATAAAAACACTGATAACAATAACCTGTGTTGTTGGTTCAGATGTACCTACGTACAGTACAATATATTATATTACCAATTCTATGGTATATTACTGTTTTTCTTTATGTGTGGGTTCTTTCTACCTCTTCTACGTTGTGCTGGGCAGGGGGGGGGGGGGAGGTAAAGTGTTGGGACAGTGTAAATAAATATATTTTACTTTTTCATTGCATCTTTTGTCACTTGTATGTGAGGTCGTTGTGCCACATCAACACATCATCCATCTACTTACCGATCCAATCCAGTTCACATTATATAGATAAAATGTTGCATTCTCTCCCACCTTTGTGTCTCTGGTCTATTTTAATAATATCATAATAATAATGATAATAATAATAATAAAAATATAATTTGTTATAATATGTATTATCCACCATATGTCCTTCATAAAATCAACCCTGTCTATATATATATTAGGGAAAGATATCATTGTAACCAATAGTCAACACCTTCACTAACCATTAGTGGATGAATGAACATCAGATATCTGTGTGGTCATGACCGTCACTACTTATACAATACAGCACATCTTCACAATGGCTTAGGTCAGATTTCTATTAGGTGGGACCTTCACAACTCACACATTATTACTTACAATTGACATGAACAATAGATGTAAAGGGACTGTCTATCCAGCCCAGTCCAGCCTCATAAACAAACCACAGGACTTCTCGATTGCAAAGTAAGTGAGCTTACCAGTGCAACAGATCAGCCTACAGTATAAACACAGATATTGAAGAAAAAATATTGTTTCAGCTGTACGCTAGGCGAGTGTATTACTGAAGGTTTATGTAAACAGAAAGAAGACAGTCATGTTAGACACACGATTCCCAAGTTAAATAATTATATGGTCATATTATCACCTTGTATTAACCAAATTACATTAAAACCTCTTAATGGCGATTATATGACACGAGTTTTATCATAATGGTAGTTAATATTATCTATTTACAAGCACTGACAATTCCTTTTAAGTGAATAATACCTACTTATTTCACGTAACACTTATATGAGACTTTTCTAGTAGTACTGAACTGAAGAACTGTGTTATCGGAGTGGAAATCAGTTTGGTGGAATATCAATAACCATATGTTGTGTCTCATGATTGTCATGGAAATCCCTGGTTCTGTGGGAAACATTTCTCAAGAACTGCTGCCTCTCTTAATACGTCGTTAGGTTACACGAAAACATAAATTACAAATGAACGTTAAAGTTGTCAAGCACTTGGCATCACAGTTTGATGAAATTCTACAACTTTTGTTGCCAGCTGTGGTTCAAAGTTCATTCACTTATGATTTTGAAACTGAGGATTTCTTTATTGACACTTTTATCTGACAACAGATTTATGTATTTTCTTGTCTATTTTTTGTTGACCTTTGGGAGGCAGATGCCAATGACAAGTGATAATATCGTAGCTCTTTGGTCACTCTACAACGAAGGATATTATCATTGTCAATCTCGATTTCATCTAATACATTGTAATTGCGTCCCACATCTTACTTGCTCTCATATATACTATATATACACTTTGTTTTTTCAGTTCTGATACGTTATCAACTATAAACAAAATAAAGTATCTCGTTGTTTATCTTTTCTTTGCCATACCTACTATTCTTGATGTTTACATTCTTGATGTTTCATTCATCCAGTCTTTCACTCTTCATTACCAGTTTCAAATCCATCTATCATCTCTTCAGCCATATGTCCATCAGCCCATCATGTGTGTTTTATCAATAATATTGTAGTCTCTTACAGCCACATTCTTATCTGTACTATCTGGATGGGTTGTACCCTGGGTTTCAGCGGGATATATATAGGAGCAGGTGTGACACACAACGACAGTGAGCCACAACCTGCTGCTGACACTAATATTTTCCTCTTCATAATTTGATCATCTGCCAATTTCTTCACAACTCAAACCTGACACCCTGTAAACGGTATTGAGGATCTTACTCGCCTGACACAACCATTGTATCTCTCATATCTACTGGGATACAAGAATACTAACTGTGTGATATTCCATATTTGATATCTACTGTACTTATCAAGATCGTGTGCAAAACAAGGTGAAGAAAATGGTGCACCAGATTTTTGTTCTATTAGCAGCACTCAGTTGCTGCTTCTGTTGTGGAACCTTGGCAATAGAGAATAAAGACCAACACCTTCGTGACCTGCCTTGTCCACCAGCAGAGGACATCCAGCCATGTGTGTGTACTGTCATAGATTCGTCCACCTACGATATTGAAATGGACTGTTCCTCTGTCACTACCAATGACGAACTGGCCAGTATTTTCAGCAAAGACTTTCCTTACAACGATTTCTTTTCTTTGGAAATAAAAAACAACTTTCACCTTACGACTATAAGACCGGGTGACTTTGGCCAGAAGACTTTCCAGCAGATACACATCTTGGGTGGTAGTCTGAAGACTGTAGAATACAGAGTCTTCAATTCCAGCTATGACACGCTGACGCACCTGGACATTGACAACACTAATCTAGATTCTTTTCCTTTTACTGAACTAATGTTGTTCACTCAACTCAAATATTTGCGTCTTGGGAATAACCAATTGCATGGCTTTCCAACGTTGACATCATCGAGCTTGCAATATCTCTACCTGCATGGAAACTCTATAACCGGGATTGAACTAAATTCCCTGCCGTTGCTCGAAATGATCAGTTTACATAATAATTCAATAACTTATCTCCTCCCAGGTACTGAAAACGTATTGACCAACAGTACAGTCACAGTCAATAGTCCTGCAACACCTTTGTATTAATAGGCCTAAAGAAATGGTGCGAAACTATAGTTGTTAATCTCTGTAATATGGATTCATAATATTAATTCCCACAGCTCACATTCATTCCCCCGATTCAAGACTATTGACGGTAACTGTACATAGGAACACAAAATCCGTGGTACAGTAGTTCAAACTTCTAATATAACGAAGCTTCAATGTGTATGTATAGTTGTACACATCATGGTATATTGTATGACCACTAGTAATGAATTTATTAATGACATCCTACAGTAAAGGCAAATACACAGTCGTTGTATTTCACAAACCACGTCAGTCACTGTGTCACGGATATTTGTGTTCTCCTCTACACGGGGAACACTTGGCTGAAACACATTTTCAATTATATAATCAGTTGCATTATCATTACACTAATTTTCAGTCCTACATCTGCAAACGTAACCTATAGACGTCTGCAGTAGTAATTACTGGTGTTTCATTTATCAACATAATATAAACTGAAATTAAATAAATATACTAGTATAGTTCCATTCATCTATTTCTTGGTACTCCTTGACACCCTCCTTTTATTTAAACACTAATGACTACCATCCTTCATGATACATTAATACTTTTTACAGCTACTTTATCAACAGTATCAATTATTGACAAGTGACGCAATAACAACGTATCTAAAATGTATACTACAGTAGTAGATAATTGAGGTTGTATAATGACATTCGTTGAGAACCGAATGTAATGAAATCCAAACTGGACAAACATGGGTGAGAAAAGTTAAACATGATCGAAACTATCTATAATAAAATAAAATTCACATTAATGTAGGTTCGTAAAAAATGAAATACATGGTATGTATGGTAGGAATTAACCAAGACTATTAGTATGAAACTTTCTCATCAGCGAGAACTTCACTTCGTCGCTCAGTTCTCATAATTTTGTAATGGGAATTTAGCGATGAAGGGTTGTCTCGTCAAAGATCGGGTTTTAAAATATCAGCCTAAAATGTTACCCAATAATTTCCCATAACCAGGTACATTCACCGACCTGCCCAATCTGTACTACATAAGCCTTGGCTACAATGGTCTTCAGGTTCTAGAAGCTGGCACAATAAACCTCCAGACGTCATCCAACAATGTTTATCTGTACAACAACGATCTCACTTCCATTGCTGAGGGAGCACTAGTGGGTAAGTTCCTTTATTATTTCCTTTTCCATCTCTTTCCTCTTCGTGTTTATATTGATCCTTTTCCTCTTCCAACTCCTCTTCCTCTACAGTAAGTACCTAGGGTGTGTGGTGACCATTTGGGAATTTCTATTAGTACCAGGGTGGGTTCGGTGGGTGGACGTGCCCATAAACAGGAGATCTGTCCCCTCAGTAGTGGTCACTGAGACAAGTACCAGTGCATGGAGTGTGATGACAGGGAAGATGAGGCTTTAGACATGGTCACGTCTGCTGAACTCACTCTGATTGATGGTTCACTTTACATCCCTGATGATCATTACAGATTGAACCCCAAAGACAGTTACATTCACAATACATTCCAAACTACACAACCAATACCAACACATGCAAAATATCAGATATGTATACAGTTTATAAAGTACTCTAAACTTCACCTCGTTCTTTTGTATTTAAGAACAAGCCTGTAGAATTGTAAGGTTGTTATGATTTAGTTCATCAAATATATATAATACTTCTTACTACCCAGCTTTCTTATACTAATTCCATGTTAGTTTTTCCATACCACGGGGGGCATCTATTCATTTATGGAACTATCAACATAGACAACAAGATTGTTTGATTGAAAACACAACTGTCCCGATCACAGTGACTCATACTTAGGCTTACAACAGTCTTCATCTAATGGAGATAATATAAGCAATGTCTTTTATTGTTTATCATTGAGTGGGGCAGCTATAATGGAAGATAAATGTGTAAACATCACTATTAGCTATTGTGTGTTAACTTTACTAATAGGTCAACTAAAGGTATTGGTCTATGTTTCTTTAGGACCCCCAGGGATGTGGAGAGGAGGAGAATGTGTAGTAAACTAATACATTTAATAATCATGGTACTAATAGTAGTACATTTGTAATCAGTTGGTATCAGTGGTATTATTGTGTACAGTTTACACCAAATGTTCCCTGTTTTATAACCTACAGTCACCTTCTACACCTCTACACGTCGCTGGCAATCAGAAAGAAACAGACACCAATGCCTTTATATTGGTTGTTTGTGTAGTTGAACAACAACAGTAACAGTTGGACAAGTTTACTTAAGTGTTATAAAGGCTTATATGACTACCACTAATGGACTATAGTGACGTCACCACGGCTTTAAATTTCCAACTGTACAAGGCTGAGTCTAATGAGATATTTCTTGGTTCTCATTAACAGGTCTGAAAGGAGGATACTTAAGTGTGGAAAACAATCAACTGACTGAGCTGGCAGAGGCTGTCTTTAGACTACCTATGGACGACGGTGTTGATGTTCATGCATATGGTAAGTTTCTCTCCATATGCCATTAACACCATAAACACATTAATTAAAACAAGCCATTGACAACAAGAAATATTGAGTTGTCCAATGTTGAGTTTCCTTCGTTGACTGATGGTCAGCAGAGTTTGTGTATTTACTGATTTAGTTGTTATGGAGAAAACATAGATAATGTAGGAGGAGTTTGAAGCCACCAGCCAAATAGAGTAATACTCGTCAGGTGTACACTCGTGATACATAATTTCTGACCAGTAGGTGTACGAGCTCCATGTCCTCTTCCGTCCATGTCTGATTATCGCATTAAAAATATATGTTAGTGACTATGACCTGATGTGTCATATTTAAAGTTTGGCCTGTGTCTGGCCACGACTAGACCAAGACTGGGTCTAATGTTCCCTGGTCTATATATATCTTATATATCACGAGTGAAGTTCTGTACGTTGGTTGGTGATGGGAAGAGTTGCAACTCCAGCTTCACATGTCTGATCACCATTATTGATCTTTATAACGCTCTCTGTTACGGGATTCATTCTGTAACAAAATGTCCTTACATATTTACATCGTTTTTAAGATCATATAGATGTTAACTAAACTAACCCAAACTATATAACTGCAACATAAGTCAAGAATTGATTTACATGAGTTCAGTACGAGCAGGTATTGACGTCCACATCAGCGAAACTGAGACTCGTGAATATCATTTCACATTTTGTTCTTCAATACCTCATCACTTTATCGGTTATAAATGTTTATGTAAAGAGTGTTGCAATGTAATCATATACATACACACATACTCAACTTTTTTCCCATAAACATGTTTTATACAACCTAGTTTGAAATGGATATATTTGTGTTCACTAAGTACCCACATTGGACCAATAATATCCAGGGTTGAAATAATCCAACACTCCAATATCCCCAACATAGACTGAACAATCCACAGCTTCTTTATCTCCTTGCCAGCTGTTCATGGTAAGGGAAGGAAGTACAGGTACAGTGAAGTATATGTTATTCCCTTGTACACAAGTATTATCACATTTGTAATTTCTCTGTGTCCACTTGCTGTCCTTTCATTTACCTTGATATCGACCATCTTTGGCAAGTATTTGGTGAAGTAGCTTTGGATCATGTCTGTACAGTCAAAAACAACTTTACCTGATACATGCAGTCGTGTATAAATTCATTCACATGGACTATAGTACATCTACTATTCTGAATTCCTGTATGGTGGGTTCCTTGACCAACTTACAAGTTCCTAATCCTGGCGTCAAAGTAACTCATAAACAATGAGAGTTAGTAATAGTGTATGTATGTACAGTACTAAAAGGACCTGTGGGGGTCTGTATTCAAACTTGACTTTCATTCCAATAACTTTGAATGTCAACATAATTTCTAGTGTCCTTTTACCCAGACTTTGTTGTCCTTGAATATAACCTCAGTCTAACCTGTAGTGTGTCAGGAAACTATGGATGGTGATTGTGACTTTATTCTACAGGTAACCCTCTGGACTGTGGGTGTGAGATTGCCTGGCTCGTCACCAGCGACACTTACATGAACTTATTGGATGATGATGCATCCTGTACAAGTGGAGAACTGGTGTCGGAACTTGACCCTGACCTGTTTGAGGTGATATGTTAAGTAGATCTTGTGGTTTCATTTTAATGGTAAATTTACTTTCTCGTGTGTGTTTAAGTTACATGTGTGCCATAATAAACATCTCGTGCACACACTGGTAATCATTAAATGTTATAAAATTCATAAAGGTTTACAATACTTTAATAATGTCAAATTGAGGAGGTATGGTGTTTGTATCTAGTGATCCCAATACTAGTGTTTGTAATGTGAGTATGATGATTACAAACACGATCCCAATTAGTTCATTCTATAATCAAGTTTGGAACTATAAAGCCGTTCACATAAGACTAGGCACACAAATGTAAAACATATATATTCTCAATCTAACTATTGAGAGTGACATAATATTATTTATCAAAAAGAGTTACTCACATTAGTATTCAGTAGATTTATGCTTTATAATAACTATTATATAACTTGAAAACATTATATAGTTTATAGTTACTAAAGCCAATGTTGATATCTGATAAGTCTTTACTGAAGAACATATTTATTAGTTCAGGTTTAGTGTTGGTTGTAGTTACTGTTTTTTTCTACATCACACCTTGACTTGGGTTTGTGGATTTGGTAAGTTTTCTTTGACTGACTCTTACTTTTTTAATTCTATATATGTTTGCTACTGGGCACTTTAATATTATGTTTTTAATCTCCCTATTCTTTCCTTTTAAGAGTTGGACAAACATATGATACATGTATTCTTTTTACTAAGTCCAAAATCATTAAAATAGAAAGTTAATTAAGTTCAATAATATTGATCCTCATAATTATGTCACGTCTTATTCCTTAGTTTGGAAATTATTTGTCGTTCTGAATTACTGAATTAAATTACCCACCAATATTTCTGAAGGACACATATTTAATGAGAGAATCATAAAATCACTTTTGTAACCGATGTTCAGTTTTGTTCGTTGAGTTTGACATCTGTTTTGTATCACTGCTTTGTGTCCCACTCATTTATAGTTGTCTTAGTTCAGTTCCTTCATTCAGGCTCTATTTTATAACCCGATTATTAGGTATCATATCTTTACTATGTTGGAGCGTAACTATTAGGTAGAAAATGTGAATATTGTATTTTATCATCGTATTTATGTAACTGTGATAATGATGATGGTGGTGGTGATGATGGTGATAGTGGTATTGGTAGTAACAGTGATAATGGCGGTAGTAGTGTTGATAGTACCTGTGATTATAATGGATGGTTGGTGGTTGTATTGGTATTAATGGAGGCAAAGACACAGTACCAGGTATAGGAATGATAATAGGCAAGGATGGGTTTAGAGTTGGTAGGTAATAATTATGAAGGCTGTCTTTGGAGTTGCTGGTGACGGTAGCAGGAATAGCGGCAGCGGTGATAATTATGACTATGAGAGTTTTGGTGTTGACGGCTGTAGTTTTAGTTTTGGTGTTTGTATTGGTGATGATGGGAGGAGGGACGGCAGTGGTATACAGTCGTCATGAAGGTGGCATAGCAATCGTAAGGGATGTTGTGGTAGTAGTTTTTTGTTAGTTGTGGAGTAGGTATCCTAGCTGTGGTAGAGTGGTGGTAGGCAGTCAGCAAGTCTAAGTATTCATTCTGGCAGCTGTGAGAGTTTCGACGGGTGTAATCCCTTGAAAGGTCATGTGTAGGTGTTGCTGCTCCCACACCTGTACCATCTGACGCACTTCACTTGCCATCATACATACACACACACACACACACACACACACACACACACACACACACATACCTCACCTTGGTTTCCCTTGTATCTATATTACGTTGCCTTCGCTCTGTTTCTCTCCCTCTCCACTCCCTCCTTTATCTTACTCTCTTTCACAATCCCCATCCTGCCTCCCCCCCCCCCCTCTCTCTCTCTCTCTCTCTCTCTCTCTCTCTCTCTCTCTCTCTCTCTCTCTCTCTCTCTCTCTCTCTCTCTCTCTCTCTCTCTCTCTCTCTCTCTCTCTGTTTTACTTTTGTTTTTTTTACACTGGATATACCCTTCTCCATTCTCCTCCTCCTGTATCCCTCTCTTCTCTCCACACATACCAACCCATCTCGTTGGTATACATCCTCGCTCACTTTTTTTACCACGACACTCCCAGTCCTCTATTGGAAAGTCCACAACAATAATTCACGTATAGTCGCAATCCAAAGTTTCTGTAGCTCTGGAAGAAAATCAAAATCCTAAGCGAAAGTATAAGGCTGTTGAGGGCAGACCAAATAATGTACTGTACAATATCCATGAGGTGACGAGGGAATAATACGATGAAGTGTCAATACATCACACTAATGTACTGTACACTCGCTATCCAATATATGTATCCGCAGGCTTGCTTAGAATAGCCGGATCGAGTATTAAGTTAAGCGAGTTCGGCAAATATAAAACAGGATAAGGGTTGTAATTGGTTCACTAGTATGTCAAATGATTCGAAACTTCAACAAGACCTGGATACATATTTTGGATTGCGAGTGTGTAGTATATCAATAATGAACTATTTCTTCCACTTCAACACAAGCTCTCATACTGAAACTTAGGCTCGTGATTTTATAGATGCTGGCAATCGTTTCCTCGCCTATCCCGAGTCGTAAACATATCAACTGTAGAGGGAACTTGTCGAACTGTTTGCCGTTAAGGGGATTATCGATCTTGGACGAATAGGATGGCTACTGACCCCTTCAAATTTATCCATGAAACAGGTTACCCCACAACACGAAAATTCAATCAGATTTATAACATGGTTTGACGGAATTGGTAACCCTCCATTTCGTTGACAACAGAGTAACCCCTTTTATCACGACGGAAACATACAACAATGGAATATACAGTAGATAAGACAACGTGTTTCTCTACTGACCAGATGCTTCACACGAAAAGTATTTTGGCCGAGCTGTTTTTCCACTGTCCCATAAATTCAATGTCATCAATTTTTAAACCGCGCGGCAAAATCGAACGGCAAAAATAGGTTCGTGTGAAGCGGGCCTTACTAAGCGTGGAGGGTGGACTGAAACTATTGTCCCTAACTGTACCCATCACAGTCCGGATATAGAAAGCAAACAGAGAAAACTTGGAGCCATGCATGCGTCACACCTGGCCGGCTATTGTTTGTTTACCTTCGCCACGGGACTGAAAATAGCAACAACAACAACAACAACAACCGCAGCTGCAGAAGACAACAACGGTATTGACAGCACCAAAAATAACAGGGAACAAGCGTTTGGCAAAAATGGAAAATAGAAAACCATACACACAGGAACAAGAATATGGGAGGGAAGGAGGGGAAATAAGTCTTTAACATAAAAAAAATAAAAAATAAATAATAAACAAAAGAAAACACAGGGGATGAATAGATATATAACACTTTGCATATAAGAACCAAACTATGAAACACAACAACATCACTAAATATTCACTAACAACAACAACAGCATCAACACAAAAGAATATCAACACGAAACGAAAGGACAATCCATCGCAAAAAATAAAAAAATAAAATAAATATAAAAATGGAACCCAAAAGTAAACAAAAAGAATATGAATAACAATAATAACATGCGATAAAACAACAACAACAACAACAACAATATCTTTAACATCACCAACCAACGAAACAAATAACAACAAATAACAACAATGTGAATAACGGGCGAATCATGAATGGACAGAAACAAACACACACATACATACATACATACATCCATACATTATACATTACTCACAAACGTTAACAAGTAGATGTGTATCATACATATTTAGGAACACACGCACACAAACACACACACACACACACACACACACACACACACACACACACACACACCCACTCACACACACACACATACACACACACAAACACACACACACACACTCTCTCTATCTCTCTCTTAAGGCACAACGTGTAGGTGATAAATACTTGGTGGAAAAAATTGAAGGAAAAGTCATGCGTTATTTACACATAATTCTACTCGTATAATTATTCACGTTAAGTTTACTTCTATTGCTTGGTAAGAGGTTTTGTCTAATTTGAAAGAAGGCTGGCCAAAATGAGTACATAATGAGAGAGAGAGAGAGAGAGAGAGAGAGAGAGAGAGAGAGAGAGAGAGAGAGAGAGAGAGGAGAGAGAGAGAGAGAGAGAGAAGAGAGAGATGAGAGAGAGAGAGAGAGAGAGAGAGAGAGAGAGAGAGAGAGAGGAGAGAGAGAGAGAGAGAGAGAGAGAGAGAGATGATGATGATGATGATACTGATTATATTATGTTATTACTTATGTTATACTTATTATATTATTATAAAAGAGGAATGGGTGATAATGAGATGAGAGTGGATGATAAACAGAACAAGAAATCAACAAGAACAGGAGAAAATGGAATGAGATACATGATAGAGAATGTGAGATAAAGAGAGGAATTACCGAGACCACAGATGATAATAGGACTAGACAAATGAGAGAATGTGAGATAAAGAGAGGGATTAAAGAGACACAGAAGATAAAAGGACTAGAAAAATGAGAGAATGTGAAATAAAGAGAGGAATTACCGAGACACAGATGATAATAGGACTAGAAACAAGAACATGAAGGAAAACCCTTCAAAAGCTCCGGCTCTTAATGATTCAAGTGAAATAATAAAATATCCATATGTAAAGGTCTCAAAAATATTAATTATGTTTTATCTGGATTTTCGTATTCATATGGTTATATTGAAATTTTCAAAATGAACCCTTTTATTGAGGGTGAACCCCTCGGATAAATGATTCAATGTCGGTAAAAGAAAATGGATGGGAGGAAGAGAGTGAGTGAGTGAGTGAGTGAGTGAGTCAGTTGAACCATTTTAAGAAATTGTCGCCCCAAGAATAATAATTACGATAAGACCTATTATCCATTTCAGGCCCCATGTTGTATCGTTTTTCGCAAAGTTCTTGAAGGCTCTTAGTCAGATCATTATAACATTCTAACACAATGTTTACGACACCCCGCCGTAATTTATGGCGGTATAGTAGTTAAGAAAATTTGTATACTTAAGGAGTTTACTCTTATGATCTTAAGTTGTAGTCAGTGAGAACACAAAATCCTGAGCAAATGTTCGGACAAGGCGAGGTACCCCCTCTTCCTAAATCCCCCACCAGACAACCTCCTCACCATCCCCCTACAACACCCCTCATTCTATCCCCCCGTCTCCCTCCCTCTCCTCCCCCCTCTCCCTCTCTTTCACTCTCACTCTCTCTCTCTCAATTACACAACAAACGGCAATATATAAAAACATGATTTAAACATTATTATATCGCATGATTTGCTCTCAAAAGGCTTACATTATAACTCAAATGTGATACCACAACAATGAGTTGCATGGTTTTTGCATATCAACTGCACTATGATGTTGTTCAATCTCATTTTATTGCTCTGCTTAAGTAGTTTCGTAGGAAATATTAATGATAACCTTATATTGCAAGTTTCCATATGGTTGTTTTTCTAGACATGTTTGATTGTTCGTATAATGTGATGAGATATACAGTATTGACCAATAGGTATATTCAATAAATAGGAGTCGGTGTAATTGTAAACAAAATAATATTACTTGTATAATTAATGGAATAATGATACAGATAATTATACATGTCATTTATTTTAATCTCCATCGCTCTCGAGGAATAATATAATATCATCCTCATCATCATCGGTATCAGTGCACCAGAGTTCATCCCAGGGTTGAACATATTAAAAAGTCGTAGTGCAATCACACCTTTGCACCCACGTGAGCATCTCAGCATATTGGCCATTGGCTTGCAGAAATGTAGCACACCTTCAGTAGCCTACGTTCACACCACCTTCTTCAATCACATGCCATTGACTATCTACATTAAATGTCTCAAATTGCCGCGACAATACCCAACAGTGAAAATATATCAAACTGACAACCGAGCCATCACGGTTGTGTCCATAAACCATCAATTCATTACCACACCCAAAATATTTATTTCTTAATCTATTTTACGAAATTACTCTAGAGTCTAGAATAACAATGTGTAAGAGTCAGTAAGACTTTATATCTCCCTGTGTGCAACTGAGGTCTGAGAGAGAGTGGGAAAGAGAGAGAGTGTGAGATAGAGAGAGAGAGTGAGAGTGAAAGAGAGGGAGAGGGAGGGAGACGGGGGATAGAATGAGGGGTGTTTGTAGGGGGATGGTGAGGAGTTTGTCTGGTGGGGGATTTAGGAAGAGGGGGTACCTCGCCTTGTCCGAACATTTGCTCAGGATTTTGTGTTCTCACTGACTACAACTTAAGATCATAAGAGTAAACTCCTTAAGTATACAAATTTTCTTAACTACTATACCGCCATAAATTACGGCGGGGTGTCGTAAAACATTGTGTTAGAATGTTATAATGATCTGACTAAGAGCCTTCAAGAACTTTGCGAAAAACGATACAACATGGGGCCTGAAATGGATAATAGAGCTCTCAGCTTAGGCCGGAGCTAAAAATGAGAGAATAAGAGGGAAGAGAGGCCTGACAGAGAAAGAGGGATGAGAGAGGGATGAGTGAGGGGAGAGAGGGCCATCCATCACCAAGACGGCACACCCCTCTAGTGGATTTTGAGACCAGTGAAAGGGAGTCGTAAATCTATATTTCCCTCCCTTATCCTCCCTCTTCCACCCCCCACCCCATCCCTTAAAACCCCTCACCTTCCATCCCCACGCTCCCCCCATCCAACCCCTTTCCATCCCCACACACCCTCCCTTATCCTCCCTCTTCCTTCCCCCTTCCATCCCACACACCCTCCCTTATCCTCCCTCTTCCTTCTCCCCCTCCCTCCATACCTCTCTTCCCTGCCCCCTTCCCCCTACCATACCCACTCACCATCCTAATTCTATTTCCTGTGCCTTCCTTTTGTTGATTTACATAACAGGTATGAAATGGGTTCCTTTGATTGTTTGTGTTTGGCTTGTCTTAAAACAACGTTGCCATCTCAACAAATCTCTACCAAATTTGGCACAGGTAAAACCGAGTAAGTCTGATCCCCTCTAAGGTATTAATTAAGTGATAAGGAATCATAAACAGGCTGGTAGTCAAGTATCACATTATTAAACACACTAAGGTTAATTAACTCCATGTGAACTCCATATAAACGGCCTGGTACTCAAGTATACCATAAAACACACACCATATGAACGAAAAATGTCTACTGGAAAATCCTCGTCTTTCAAGAACAGCTGGATTGGTCATGTCCTTGGCAAGTCAGATCAACATTTCCACTCAGTCACATCCAGGTGCCACATCAATGACTTTGGAGCATCAACGGCAAAATTAAATCATGTATAGCAACCCTCATTATACAGTCTGGCTCCCAAACCTTGACTCACTTCATGTTCAATCACTACTCACTCATTCACTTACTCACTCAAAACCAACTTCATGTTTCCCTCACTCGCTCACTCACTCACTCACTCACTCACCCACACCTTCCCTCGTCTCATGATTCTCTCACTCATTCATCCACTCACATCTTCCCCTACCTCATGTCTCCTCACCCACTCACCCACACACACACACACACCTTCCCCAACCACATATTTCAGTCACTCGCTCACCCACCCACCCACCCACCCAGACGCTTCACCCAACCCACCCACCCACCCAGACGCTTCACCCAACCCACCCACCCACCCAGACGCCTGCTGCCTCCGTCTCACACTCAGAAGCTCAAACCTTTATCTAGTCGGTGCTGCATTCTTTATAATCCGCTTTAAATACCGGATGAATTGGGAAGAGTGAGACGATCAGACGAATATGTTACTTTTATGGATTGGAAATATCACACACACACACACACACACACACAGAAAAATGGAGAGAGAGAGAGAGAGAGAGAGAATAAAGAATGGAATGGCTGAGAATGGTCGAGGTAGTTGGGGCACAGGGGGGGGAAGGGTACGGGGCTGACTGTTGGTGGGGGCAAGGAACAGGGTGCTGGGGGGCCTGGGGGGGGGGCTGGAGGGGCCGGGTGTCACCTGGTCTGGATGAATACGCCCGCCTGGTATTTATGTCACGTCTAAATCTAAGGTTAAATAGAACTGGTCGACAGCTCCCTCTTTTTGGACCACGGGACTCTCTCTCTCTCTCTCTCTCTCCTCTCTCTCTGTGTGTGTGTGTGTGTGTCTGTGTCTGTGTCTCATTCTCTCTCTCGATTTCCACACTCCTTCCCTCCTCTTTGGATTCCCACCTTCCTTTCCCTGGATCCCTTCATTCTCTTCCCTTTCTGTGTCTTTATCTTATCCCTCTCTTGTTCTGCATTCCCTAACTTGCTCTCTTGTTTTTGGTACCCTCCTCCCTCTCTTCTTCTCTCTTTCTCCCTCTTCTCTCCCCTTCCTATCTCTCTCTTCATTTCTCCCTGTTTCAAGATCCTTTCTCTCTCTTTCCTGCTTTTACTCTTCCCTCAATCATCCCCCACTCCCTGCTTCCCTTCTGCTTCTACTCTTTCTGCTCAGTTTTCATCCACTCACTTCCTGATTCTCCCCATATGACCTCGCTGTTGCGTCGCTTAATATCAATCAATCAATCCTGAATCTCCCTCACTCTCTCTCCTCGTGGTGCTTCTGTTCTGTTCATGTTCTCACTTCTTCCTGGTTTCTCCTTCGGGCTCCTGCTCTTCATACCGTCCCTTGGTCTTGTTGCAATTCTTACTCTCCTCCCTCCCTCCCCCCCCCCCATCTCTCTCTCTCTTTTCTCACTTTCTCTCTCTCTCTCTCTCTCTCTCTCTCTCCCTTCCTCCTTCCCTCTCCTACTCTTTCTATCTCCCTCCCTTCACCTGACCTCTTTTGTTTCCCAGTTACAACTCTGGACATAGGTTTCGTGCCCGTACCCTTAATCCAGATCAGACACACACACACACACACAAAAACATTTCCTTCCCACTTTACTTTCATTAATTAATCCGTTTATTTCCATGCATCGCTTTTCTGTTCCATCTGTTTTTTTCATTAGAGTCCTTTTATTAACTACTCTGTCTCAACTCGTTCCTCCTCGAAGCGATTTCCCTGCCCTTCAAACTCAAGCTGGTCTTTTCTGTCCAGTATCCTGAAAATATTATGGACCGAGGAAAGATTTCAGAGTTTAGAATAATAGATAGGATAGAAATGAATCGAGTAAATAATGAAAGTAGGAAGGGGAGCCAATAGAAGGGTAGAGAGGAGGACTAAATAATGAAAAGAGGGTTAGGGAGCGATGAGAGGGGAAGAGAGAGAGAGTGGAATGAAGGCAGGAAGGAGTGGCTTTGGTAAATGTGGATAAACGAAGAACACAAGAGAAGGAGAAGATGAAGATGTGCCTGAGGGAGGGAGAGATGGCAGGGGAAGGCAGTGAGTGACCTGGGTGAGATGATGACACACATAAGGTACGCATTCTGTGACATCGATATATACAAAATTAACACTACACCATTAACGGAGTTTGTGTTCGAAAAAAAAAAATAGGTGCCCAAAGCTGAAAACTTTGGAAGGCCGAGCAGAGTTGAAAGTCATCGCTGATGATTAAAGTCACTACGACAATATTTTCATTTCAACCACTAGGCTCGTTCTAAATAGGTTTAAAACCATATGTAAATATATTACGCTTCTAATTAGAGAACATGTGTGAGTGTGTGTGTGTGTGTCCATCTTCTCTCCAATGGCTGCATCAAGTCAATTGCAAATTGGTCCACATATGCATCTTTTCCCTGGGATTCTGCTGCTGTGCAAGACAAACTGAAGGTTCGATGCTACTAAGCCCAAAATTTGTAATACCAACATTTTCGGATAATTGGCCTACCGGTATCGAAAGAAGTATATATTCTACGGACGATTTTCAGTTAGACAGAAAAAGGAATAAAATATTTAATAATAATAACTACGGCCATAACATACAGTAGATCAATCATTATAAGTAACATTCAGTTTCTATTGACATAAAATCATAATATTGCTCGTCTCTTGACTGTTTGTGTGTCAGAAGGATATACAATCTGGGTGGTGGTGTGTGTAGCGTGGTGTTTGTGTGTCAGAAGGATATACAATCTGGGTGGTGGTGTGTGTAGCGTGGTGTGTCCCAAAGACGACTGACTGAACTAAGTCCCTAATGGTTTGCTCTTAACCAGTTGACAGCTTGGCAATCCCCGACGGTCTGACGCTGCCCTCCTCGCTGATGAATCCCTTTAGTCAGATCCCCTGGGGCCTGGGGGGAAGGGGGGGGTGAGTATAAGCCGCCAAGGGGAATTCGTCGCTTTGAAAAAGATAAACACAAATTTTACTCCTGGTGTGTGTAATCGCAGGAGGAGGAGGGGATATCGTGACGAGTGGGAAGCATGACGTCTTTTTTCAGATGCCGAATTTTTATATTATCATTATTCATCAGGCATTTGGTGGCTGGAGTTATGGGTATTGGAGGCAGGGATTTAATGAATGACTGTCCATGTTTTCTATGGATTCGCTTCCTGGTCTTTTGTTGATATTATTATTATTATTATTATTATTATTATTATTATTATTATTATTATTATTATTATTATCATTTTTATTATTATTATTATTATTATTATTATTATTTTTACAATAGTACTATATAAATAATATATAAATAAAGATAATATAATCTATTTGATAAGACACGTGAGGTTTTTTTCTGTCTGTAAACAAACAGCATTGCCATTTCACAACACACCTGTATCAAATTTGACAAAGGGGTCTATATGTACCCAGGAATAATGTATGGACAACAAAAACCGGACCCCAGCTCTAAGTTAACATTTCTATCCAACTAAGTCGACTTACCGGCTTACCCAGACATACATACACTCACATATTAATTCCCACTTACCCAGTGTACACACTCGTAGATTGTTTTTTCTCACACGGAGGGATTGATAATTACAGTACTTCTAACATCAACATACCCCATATGAACGAGAGAGAGGCTGTTAGAAAAAATGGATCTAGTGGCAGGCATTGGGTAGGACTGGGCAAGTATGTAGATATTTGGCTTCATGTGGAGTGAGGGAAGAGGAGAAGCGCAGAGGGGCGGGGCACAGAGGGGCGGGGGCGGGGCGGGGCAGGGCAAATATTTTCATCTCAAGGAGCTTTTCATGGTGAATTGGCTTGTGCAATTTTGAGTCAGTCAGAAACTTTAGGGATGTGGAGTCAAGGGTGTACGAGGGGTGGAGGTGGAGGGGGGAGGAAGAAGGTGAGGAAGGGGAGTATGGTGTGGGTTAGGAGGTGGGTTGACGAGGAAGGATGGGTGCGAGGGAAAGTTGGATAGGGAGTTGAAGACGGGAGAACGATGATCGGAATGGAAGAAGAGATATGCTAAGAAGAGATGGAAGAGATGATAGGAGGAGGAAATAAAAAGGATAGGTGACGAAGGGAGAAGAGGTAAGAAAAGGATAGGTGACGAAGGAGAAGAGGTAAGAAAAGAAGAAGAAGAAGGAAAGAAACTGAGTAGGGAAGGTGAAATTATTGATATATCTCACAGTTTGTATACTTGTTGGCTGTTTAAACTTGGTGGTCATTTATTAGAAGGTGTCATACAAACATGATAATATATACCTGTGATGTAGTCAGAAAATGGAATGTTTATAAAAAGATTCGATCATTGGAATCATATTTTGTGGGCAAATTAGAAGTTACAGATATTTTTTTTTTTTTTTTTTTTTTTATATGATTATCGTGGCCAGGTCAACTGCTGCTCACACACCACACACATCACGACTTCAAGGTCTGCCACATAACACATCTCCTATTAGTATATCAAGACATTCTGTTCCTTAGCAGCTAGATTGAACTAAGGATGCTTTCATAACCCCCCACCCCAAAAATTAAATAAATAAATAAATAAATAAAGCAAATTAACAATGCAAACAAAAGACCCTCGATAAACACTGGAACGAGACAGCTTTTGATATTTTCCCATTTCTGACGAAGTATCCAATATTACAAAATGAAAAGAAATCCTCGAAAGAGTTTAAAATGGATGTTAAAGACATAAATATTCTCTGATTATCCCCTCGACAAAAGAAGCGGGACTCTAATGCATAGAAATGGAAGATGACAAAGAGGAGATGAGGGATGGGGTGGAGAATGTCAATACCATCCAGGGAGGAGTGCCAAGACCTAGCCATCACACTCAACCTCACCAGGGTATATAGTCAAATGAGGAGAGTGAATCGAGAAACATGAGATGGGCAGAGTGAAAAGAGAACAATTAGATGGGGAGAGTGAAACGAGAAACACTAAATGAGGAGAGTGAAACGAGAAACATGAGATGGGGAGAGTGAAACGAGAAACATGAGATGGAGAGAGTGAGATGTGAAGTGTGAAACGAGAAACATGAGATGGGGAGAGTGAGATGTGAAGTGTGAAACGAGAAACATGAGATGGGGAGAGTGAGACGAGGAACATATCTTTAGAACAGTGCAAAACAAGTTCAAGAGTTAATTAAAGGAGCATGATATATGGAACGTGAAATAAGAAGAGCTCACGAGGCTTGGTATACTGAAATATGGACATGATACAAGAAGCGTGAAATATATAAATAAAGGCCACGAAAGACGGAATGTGATGAGGAACGCAAACTTAGAAATGTCAAATTAAGGAGATAGTATACTTTTGAAAGATTGGAGTGCCTTGATTCCTCCAAAGTATGCCAGGAATCAGACCCAGAGGAAGAACATTAATGGCATCCTGTTGCCTGGGGTAGTTTGGAGGAATCCTTTGCTCCAGATTTACAACAGTGACTATTAATATGTGACACTGAGATAGACAGGAAGCATGAGTGACTTGTGTCTATCAATTTGTCTCTTCTTCCTACTTTTTGTTTTGTTTTGCTGCTCTTTCATAAATGTTCTCATCCCTCTTGCAGTTTTTCTTTTTTCACTTGTATACATTTTTTTTCCTTTCCATTTCTCCTTGTCATTGTATTCTTGCTTGAATGATTTTATTTTTTTTTCCAGTGATTTTTCTTCAAGAGTGTTCTAGGTATTTTCTTTCTTTATATCATTTTCCAATATTCTCTTTGTTGTTATAGCTTCCCTCTTCACTCTTTCTTCCTTCAAATCTCCTTCTTTCCCAAGCCTCTTTCTCGCCTCCATCACACTCGATCCCTTCTTGCAAGCAGTGTGGGAGTGAGTGAGGACGAGGAAGGAAGAATGGAAGATAAGGCCAGGGGAGGTAAGAGGTGGGAGGAAGGGGAAGGAGAAAAATTGACGAAGATATCAGAGGGGAGAGGAAGGAAAGAAAATTGAGGGAGAAGTGAGAGAGAAGGAAGATGGCAGGAAAGGGGAGCTTGGGAGGTGAGAAAATATCCGAGTGAAAAACGTGGGGAAATTGGCGAGGGGACAGATTCCAGGGGAAAAATAAAGAGAACATTGATGAGGAGAATAAGAGAAGTAAAGGGAGAAGGAAAAGGGAAGTGTGAAAGCAGTGGGAATAATGAAAGGAGATAATATAGGAGAAGAGAAGTTAGAGAGGAGCGAAGGGACAAAAGAAGAAGACTACGATGGAACAGAAGCAGAGAAAGAGGAATATAGACCAGTAGAGTGGAAAGCAAACCTTCACATCCACCACTACCTTCACCTCTCCACACCCACCACCTCGACCCCCTCACAACCCCTGTACTGCATCACCTTCCCTGTCTCGGATGAAACTGACTTGAGCGTTTCCCTGGAGAATCCGTGAGAGTGTGAGGATGGACTCAACTTTTATGCACACTTTCCCCCACATACACCTGTACATTATTGCTTTCTCATGCACGCATTCTTTTCGGCCTAAGGAGGTGCTTGCAGGGGGAAATCGGACTGTTCTTTAGCATTCGTATGCAGAGTTTCCCTCCTCTAAAAGCAGCATTTCCACGACTTTTTTATCTCTGAGTGTATAGTAAGAGGGAAAAGTGTTTGGGTCTGAGGATGAAGAGAGGTTTGGCTTTCCTGTCCTTCTGTCTGTTGGCCTGTGAGTCTGTCTTTCTGTTTGTCTGTCTGGCGAGTTATAGTTTTGTCTAGTTCCAGCATGTTCATCTCTGTCTTTAATTATACTTGTCCATACCTGGTCAGCGTGTCTGTAACTTCATGTGTTTGTCTGCCTGTCTGTATCTTTGTCTGTCTATCTGTGTGTCTGTGTTTGTCTTCAGTCCGGCTTTTTCTAGTTCACGTCATTTTCTTACCTATATTCCTTTACATGAATCTTTTTTCTCGTGGTGTTTTCCTACATGACCCTCGTGTCCAGTTCCCCAAGCTAAAACAAAATAAAATTACTATCTGTGTTACCTCTCTTGCTTTCTCCTCTTACTATAATAATTCTTTTCTGCCGTGCCCCCTCCCTCTGTCACCCATCATGTCCCCTCTCTTCGTGTCACTCATCAAGCAGACCCCCTTCCTGCGTCACCCATCAACAGTCCCTCTCCCTATGTCCCCCCCCCCCACCCCTATCAATAGTCCCCCCCTTCCATGTATTGTCATTAAAAGTCCCCTTGCTCTACAAATCGACCAGTTCCACTCCTTATGTCCTCCATACGAATGACCGACCCCCTTTCCATGTGTCCCTTCTTCCCTATAATCCCCCCTCCTCCTCCTCCTCCTCCTCCTCCTCCTCCATATTTCAAGCTGTACCCCCCGTGAAGGTAACAGGGATCCCCGCCCCCTGATTTTACTGCCCCTCTAAGTAATTCCTATGCAAGCGGGAGGGAGAGGGAATCACATGGTTCTAGGATTGTCGAGTGAAGTTGTGTAGAGTGAGTACAGGGATGGACTGAGGCGTGGGTGTGTAAGGACTGATAACGTGTGAGGGGCGTCGATACTGTGGGTAAAGATGGATATTATGGGGGCGTGTGTTGTTATTGATAGTGTGTGGTGATGAAAGAGTGGAGTGAGGACGTGGAGTTGAGGAGAGCATAACCCCCGAGATAGTTTGTGTGTGTGGTAAGTAGGGAGTGGAGGGAGTGTGTGGTAAGTAGGGAGTGGAGGGAGTGGTGTGGTAAGTAGGGAGTGGAGGGAGTGTAGCTTCCTGACACTCGAGCAGGTCCCATAGTGATGCACAGCTTCAAACAGGTTGCTGCCGTGTGTGTGTGTGTGTGTGTGTGTGTGTGTGTGTGTGTGTGTGTGTGTGTGTGTGTGTGTGTGTGTGTGTGTGTGTGTGTGTGTGTGTGTGTGTGTGTGTGTGTGTGTGTGTGTGTGTGTGTGTGTGTGTGTGTGTGAGAGAGAGAGAGAGAGAGAGAGAGAGAGAGAGAGAGAGAGAGAGAGAGGAGAAGAGAGAGAGACGAGAGAGAGAGAGAGAGAGAGAGAGAGAGAGAGAGAGAGAGCATAAGTGTGATATACATGGATAGATAGATAGACAGATGGATAGAGATAAACCAATATATAAACAGAAGTAAATTTATTAGTAGACGGAAAGAGTAACTAATAGACTTAACTTGATATAAACAGATAAAACAGATAGAAAGGTAGACTGAGGTAGACAGATATAGACGGAAAGGTAAATAAGTAAGTTAATGAAAACACATACTGTACAAAAATCGGTACTGGTATATATATAATAGGATACATGTATAGATAGAGGTGGGTAATGTAGAGATAACACACCATGGAGGGTTAGCCTAGACGTGACTACTTAAAAATGGTAGTATATAAATGGTAGAGACGGGAGTAATGGTAGAGGAAATGGTGATGGATGGATGCAGCCACTCTCACAACACAGCCTCTCACCCTTGTCATCCATCACTGTCACCCAAGCCACCCACTCCACTCCACTCAGCCTTACCAACCAACAACGACGACGACGACGATAGCAACAACAACAACAACAACAAGAGGAGCAACAGGAGATACAACAGGAGTAGGCAGGGAAGAGAGAGAGAGAGAAGAGAGAGAGAGAGAGAGAGAGAGAGAAGAGAGAGAGAGAGAG
This sequence comes from Petrolisthes manimaculis, assembly GCA_034508575.1. Taxonomy (NCBI): domain Eukaryota; kingdom Metazoa; phylum Arthropoda; class Malacostraca; order Decapoda; family Porcellanidae; genus Petrolisthes; species Petrolisthes manimaculis. The sequence goes on along the minus strand of JAWZYT010000851.1, from coordinate 3,385 downwards.
AGAGAGAGAGAGAGAGGAGAGAGAGAGAGAGAGAGAGAGAGAGAGAAGAGAGAGAGAGAGAGAGAGAGAAGAGAGAGAGAGAGAGAGAGAGAGAGAGAGAGAGAGAGAGAGAGAGAGAGAGAGAGAGAGAGAGAGAGAGAGAGAAAATAGGTGAGGAAAGGAAAATGACAAGAGAAAATTAAGTGAAAAAGGATGGTAGGAGTAGGGTAAGAGAAAGGAATAGGAGATTGAATTAATAAGGGAAGGAATACGTGAGGAAAGGTAAGATGGAGAATGACGATAGAAGGGATACACAAGGGAAGAAAGAGTGCACAATGAATGATGAAAGGAATAAGGAGGGAAGAAAGGAAGAGTGGAAAATGATTGATGGGAAAAAGAATAGAGAGGAGAAGGAAGTATGGAAAACGAATACAGAAGGAATAGAGAGGGACAGGAAGAAGAGAACATGGAGACAATGGAAGGAAGAGTGAGGGAGGAAAGAGAAAATGTTGATGGCAGTACGGATGGAGAGAATAATATTTACACACTGTGGGAAGGTCATATAATAGAGAGAGGTGGTGGGAAGGGAAGTAACAAACAGCTATACCTAACGTCCTGGAAACACTGATAAATATATTCACATGCACGTGTATTATGTATGTATGGTCTTAGTGTTGTTGTCGCTGTTATTGAGAGTTTGCTGTTGTCGCCGCTAATATTAAAGGTGTTATTGTTGTCGCTGTTAATCAATGTGTTCGTGTAGTTGATGTCGTTGTTGGTGTTGATGTTATTATTACTTTTTTGTATTGTTTTTGTGTTGCTGTCGTTGTTACTGATTTTGATAATGATGATATTGATTTGTTGTCATTGTTATTGTTGATATCATATTTTCCTGCCTAAGCCACCATATCTAACTTAGTCATATGATGCAAGTACATAAATTGTGATTTCTTTGGGAATCGGGTACATTTATCAATCATACCATTGGAACATTTTAACCACGAGCCCAAAATATTATCCGAAAACATTCTACGATTCGATTGTAAATTGCAAAAACTCAAATATATAACAAACGAGCTGTTATCTACACCCGACATTTATTACTTGTGTATACAGAAAGAACTGTTCTACCAATATTATTAAAAGGCTTGGTTGAGGAGCATGTGGCGTGTTAAATTTTTTATGATTAATCAATTTAGATATTTGGTGTTTTATATTTGGTAACACTGTAATATGAATGGATGTTATTCGATTATCTCAGATACTGAGAACCGTGTATGTGTCTGAAACTTTAGTGGCGAGCTTTAAGAGTATAAAACTTTCTTTTATTTTGACATTATTTAGTCAGTCGGAATGGAGAGTTGTATGTGGCTAAAAGCTGCTGGTGAGTGTAAATGTCAGGGCCACGTTGCAGCAAACCTAATGTAAAGATTAGAGTCATATTACAAAGGTCAGATTTGTTTTATCAGTTATGTAAAATGTTATTGCTATGTATATTTGATCTCAGACAATAAACTGCTTTCAAGATTTGGTATTAGTCACGATTCCATAGATACTGTAGGTGAATCATTTGAAGTTAATCATCATAACACCTCTCTGCTTACCTATTCCCTTATATACATTCTCTATTTGACTCTCCCTGTTCCTCCCCTTCCTCCCACAGCAATTGTAGCCCCTCCCCCCCTGCTCCCCCCCCCTTATGATGACACCCTGCGTGACATTTGTGGTGAGCAGGTTAGCTGACAGTGGACCCCATTAGCATAGTTAATTGTGTCCTGTGTCCCTTCCTCTTACACCACCACTAACACACATACATACATTCATACATACAGACATACAAAGGCCAACATAATACGTAATTATATACCCTACATGAAATAAATGCATACATAATTCGGTGCATAATATTCATACGTACACACATTCATACAGAAAATGCATATATAAGCACATACTGATATACATACATACATACATACATATACTCATTACATAAATACATGCATACACATGACATAGACAAATAGGTGTACGAGTAAATGAAATAAGGGAGGGAAAGAAGAAGTAAAGAACAGGGAGAAGGAAGGATGGGAAGAAGTAAGGAAGAAATGTGAAGAAACTATAATTACACTGTATTTGTTGAGATGACTAATGTACAGGAGAATATAAAGGAAGGGGAAGGAGAGGAATGGAGAATGGAGGGAGAGGGGGAAGTGAAGGATGAGAGAAGGGAAGGGAAGGGATGTACTGTAAAAGGGGAAGAGAGTGGAGAGAATGGAGGACTCAAGCAGCATACTTTTCTCCAAACTAAGGTCAATTAAGGTTTCCTAAAATATACTTTACAGACAATTTACCCACCACACTTTATATATGTACCAAATACAGCGCGGGACAATTTTCAGTGATTGGGTTGACGTTAAGTACGGTGTTCCGTCGAGTCTGGTACCAGGGAAGCCTCAGATGTCTGAATCCAGTGCGACTGACTATAATTATTCGGGTGCGACAGGCTTAATGAGATAATACACAGCACAGGCAGTGTCGTCGTCGTCAGCATACAATTCAGCAGAGGAACGTAACGCTACACTCAACACAAGTAACAACATAACTTTGGTCTTGGATAATCGTACTTTACAATCCTCTCAAGACGTGATGGCTGGTTTTCAGTTCTATATTGACACTGAGCTTACCGGTGTCCACGACAGGTATAGTGATTACTGGTTGTTAGGACGAGACCATTACAGAGTGATCGAAAACTTTAGGATACTCTGTTGTCACTACTTTAGGTAACTTTGTATGCAGCTGAATAATGAAATCGAAAGTATATTATTAACCTCAGACAAATATTTTCGACAACCTATGCATAGTAGTGAGGGAGTTACTAAAAGTTATCTCTTCATTAAGTAACGTTTGAAGTTTAACAGTAACAAATAGAAACAACCAACGCTTTACATAACGTTCAATAAGGCACAACATGGAATCAGGCATTTCTGCGTGCAAAGATATATAAAATAAATACTCATATTCAAGCAGCACAAAATGCCATTCACTTCTTCACACAAACTTTATACTACTGTTTGTTCATTATCATTTGTAAGCACAACTTTGGGGCCTCGTAGCCGATTTTAATTCAACTTTATCCAGATTCCTTCTCAGTCTGATTCATTGTCAGAGAGAAAATTTCAAACAGTTTTTCGATGTGCTACTCATATTCTTCGAGGCTTTTAGTCAATGATGTATGTAGTGATATGTATATGTATATTATAAGTTATATGATAGAATATAACATTAAGTATTTGGGTTGAATATATAACTATGTGAAAGTATTTCGTTTGACACATTTTCTCCCAACATTTTCAGCGAAAAACAGAGGAATATTTATCTGCAGGATTTTACACAGCACATATAC
>JAWZYT010000850.1:0-127473 GCA_034508575.1 Petrolisthes manimaculis | reverse complement strand
TAGAGATAACTATTGAGACCAAATTAATCACAGAATAATAAATAAATAAATTAAATAAATATAATCACAAATTAATACATAAATAAAAATCCATAATAATATTTCTAGACAATAAATCACAAAAAAACAAAAAAAAAAATACAAATTAATATATAAATAAAGTTCCATAAAAATATTTTAGACAATAAATAAATCATACAAATAAATAAATAAATCAGAAATGATAAATAACAAATAAATAAATAAATCACAAATAAATATATCACAAATGAATAAATACAAATAAAAAAAATCACAAATAAATCACAAACAACTACAGCTCCATAAAAATATTTGGAGGGCATCGATCACACCTAGAAAAAATACACACAGACCCAATTGACACCCGTGAAATGTGTGTTACTGTGTGTGTGTCCTTTTATGGAACCGCTGGTGTCGTGGTGTGTGTGTGTGTGTGTGTGTGTGTGTGTGTGTGTGTGTGTAAGATAAATACGTGATGAATGATGATGATGATGATGATGAAAACAACCTCTTACTGTGTGCCAATTGTACAGATGATTAGCGAGGGGGAATAGGCTACAATGCGTTTATATGTATGTATGTATGTTTATTTGTGTACTTCAATCTAGATACATTTTACGATATTATATATAATACGGTAATCTTGAAGTCAGATGATTACGATATTATAAACTTGAAGTTATATGTTTACAATCACGGTACAGTCATTTTTAATCGCTGTTAATTAAAAGACTAACAATTAGACCTACAGTACTTCTTTTTTCCGTGACTCGTGCGAGGCCCCGCGATTATTGTGTCACACTAGATGTGAGAGAAAGAGTTACATACATAGAGTTACATAGAATCAAAGACCACAACAGACCTTACGGTCCACACGGGGTGATCTGATTAGAAGGTTACTGGAGGAGAATGAATTTCTCCCAGTGATTACGGGAAGAGTAGAGGAAGTGAGAGACAGAGGGTAAGGATGAGGGAGAGAAATGAGAGACGGGTCATATAATTATAGAAGGAATAGGAAGCAACACACACACACACACACACACACACACACACAAGAGGATGTACGGTAATAAATTGTACAGTCGAGGTATAAAGTATGTTGTTTGTTGTGTGTGTGTGTGTGTGTGTGTGTGTGTGTGTGTGTGTGTGTGTGTGTGTGTGTGTGTGTGAGAGAGAGAGAGAGAGAGAGAGAGAGAGAGAGAGAGAGAGAGAGAGAGAGAGAGAGAAGAGAGAGGTGGGTAAAGATAAGGGTAGGTAGGTAGGTAGGTGTGTGTGTGGAGGTCAGGTTAGGGCAGGGAAGGAAAGGTAGGAGTGTGGGAAGGTAGGTCAAGGAAAGGGATAGACAGGAAGGGAGGAAGAGAAGGGAAGGGAAGGGAAGTAGAGTTTAAGGAGTAAAGAGAAGGAAGGGAAGAGAAGGGAAAGGAAGCGAAGGAAAGGTAGGAGTGTTGGAAAGGAAAGAAAGGAAGGAAGGGAAGGACAAGAAAGGAAAGGATAAAGTAGGGAAAGGAAGTGCAGGGAAGTGAAGGGAAGGAAGGAAAAGGAAAGGTAGGAGTGTGGAAAGGAAGGTCAAGGAGTAAAGGAAAGGAAAGGAAGGGAAGGAAGATAAAGGAGGAAGGAAAGGAAGGGGAAAGGAAAATGAAGGAGTGACAAGTAGGTAATAGATAAGGATAGACAGAAAATGGGTATGTGTGTGTGGGAGGAGGTCAGGTTGGAATGGGTATGTGTCTGTGTGTGTGGGAGGAGGTCAGGTGAGGGCGGTCCTAATCATGGGGCCAAAGTGTGTGTGTGTGTGTGTGTGTGAGAGAGAGAGAGAGAGAGAGAGAGAGAGAGAGAGAGAGAGAGAGATAGTGAGTGAGTGAGTTTGTGTCTGTGCAAGTGTGTGTGTGTGTTAATTCGTATAGATGTATATACAACTGTGTAAGTGTGTGTTTGTATAGATGTATGAACAAGTGTGTAAGTGTGTGTGTGTATAGATGTATGAGCAAGTGTAAGTGAATGTGTGTTTGTTTGTATAGATGTATATACAAGTGCAAGTGTGTAAGTGTGTGTGTGAGTTCGTATAAAGTAGGTGTATATACAAGTGTGTGTATGTGTATGCAAATGTGTGTATGTATATGTATGTCTGTATGTATGTGTGTGTATATGTGTATGTGTGTGTGTGTTTAGCCCCATCAGAGTGAGACAGTCAGACGTTGGGTAGCCGTCACACCCAGCGGACGTCTGTGTTGTGGCTTGTGATCGCTTCGGACAGTTTCGGACTCGTGTGTGTGTGTGTGTCGCTTCGTTAAGGGGAGGGTATATATAGTTTGGATAGTTTTGGAGATAATGATTCCTCCAAACTCTTAACTCCAACAGGGCACCATTATTTGTGTTCGTCTGGTTCTGTTTCCTGGTATACTTTGGAGGAATCAAGGCACTCCAATGTAACAAAAGTATACTCTCCCGTTAACCCTTCCTTATGTTATTATTACTAGGCCCACACTCGTTAACAGTTTCTTATTTTAATTAGTGTATGTTTATTACCGTTCATTCTTTTATTATTTCGTATATTCGTTAATCATTCATTATTTTATATTTATTAGGCTTACTCGTTAATAGTTCATTCTTTTATTATTACAAGGTTTACTCGTTAACCGTTTCTTATTTTAATTAGTGTTCGTTTATTACCATTCATTCTTTTATTATTTCGTATATTCGTTAATCATTCATTCTTTTATTATTACAAGGTTTACTCGTTAACCGTTTCTTATTTTAATTAGTGTTCGTTTATTACCGTTAACCGTTCATTCCTTTATTATTATTATTACAACCCATTCGTTCACCGTTCTTTCATCAATCGTTATAGGCTACTCGTTCACTTTCCGTTCGTTAATTACTCCTCCCCCTACACACACATAAACAAACACACACATACACACAAACGTTCCTCCCCCTCCTCCATCACATACACACACACACACATACGGTACACCCACAAACACAAACGTTCACTTCCCCCTCCACCACACAAACACACACACAAACAAACACAAACGTCCCTTCCCCTCAACACACACACACACACACACTATCTTCCATCACCCCTCCTATACCCTATATATTGCACCTCTATCTATTCCTCATATATATGCAAATGACCAGACTATATACACGTGCAATATTGTCCCTTTGTTGTTATTGTTGTTATTATTGTTGTTGTTGTTATTATTGATGTTGTTATTATTGTTGTAATGTTTGTATTCTTGACTTTTAAAGGGGGTAGTTTATATGATACAGCTGTTGTTGTTGTTGTTGTTATTATTGTTATTGTTGTTGATGTTGTTATTGTTGTTGTTGTAATGTTTGTATTCCTGACTTTTAAAGGGGGTATATGATTCAGTGTTGTTGTTGTTGTGTAGTTACTGATTCCTCCAAACTATTCCAAGCAACAACAAACAAACAAGCCACTATTATCTTTGTTATATGGGCTAATAATTATGGTTCTGCTGTTGTTTCCTGATATACTTTGGAGGATTCGATGTACTCCAATGTAGGCTAACCTGAAAATTTAGATTATAGTATTCTCTTAATTTAACTCTCTTCCCACGCGTGAATATTAACCCAAATTATCACCTCATTAATCTTCAATCCCCCCTCCCTCTCCCTCCTACTCCCTCTTTCAATCTCTCTCTCCCTCTCCCTCCTACTCACTCTTTCAAGCCCTTCCACTCCCTCTTTTAATCTTCAATCCCCCTCCCGCCTCCTACTCCCTCTTTCGATATCTCCCCCCTTCCCACTCCCTCTTTCAATCTCTCCCTCCTCTCCTCTTATTCGTGCACACATGTACAGTCATCAGGAAAAGTCCTCCTGTCGTCACTCCTACACACACACACACACACACACACACATACAAACACGCATACAAACACACACACCTACACATACACGCATACAAACATACATATACACATACACCCACACACACATACACGCATACAAACACGCATACAAACACATACACCTACACATACACGCATACAAACATACATACACACACATATAATCAAATAAAGAAAGCAAGCATGGGAATGTCGAATGGTGGGCCAAAATTTTATCTAAAAATATTAATCTTAGTACATACATACGGTACATACAAACACACATACATACATACATAGTTAAAGGTAGCAATTCACTTTTATTTTGTTACATTGGAGTGCCTTGATTCCTCCAGAGTATGCCAGGAAACAGGAGCAAATGAAAAAAAAAAGAAAAAAAAAGTGGTGTTCTGTTGTTGCTTGGAATAGTTTGGAGGAATCATTTGCTCCAGATTTACCAACACTGTATTTTCCACTTAAATATTTAAAGTAGGTAGAAGAAGCAAGAATATGACTGGTGACAAATGGGTTAAAATTCTATCTAAAATATTTTCATCTTAATAATAATATTTGGTATATATATAAAATAGTAAAAAATAGAAGATGTGAGGTTGAGACATACATACACACACACAGGCAGCCATACACACACACACATACAGGCAGCCACACACACACACACACACACACACACACACACACACACAGACTTAAAATTCTATCTAAAATATATTAATATTATTTGGTATAAATATAATTGTCAAAGATAGAAGTGGCAAGAATATGACTGGTGACAAATGGGTTAAAATTCTATCTAAAATATTTTCAGCTTAATAATAATATTTGGTATATATAATATTATAATTGTCAGAGATAGAAGAGGTGAGGTGTAGACTGTTGACAAATGGGTTAAAATTCTCTCTATAAAATATATTAAAATTATTTGGTATATATAAATAATAGTCAAAGATAGGAAAGGTGAGGTTTAGACTGTTGACAAATGAGTTAAAATTTTATCTAAAATATATAAATATTATTTGGTATATATTATATGGAAGAGATATGGATGGGAGTGTAGAAAATGGAGTGTGTGTGTGTGTGTGTGATGTAGTCGGATAATAATTGGAGGTAAACGAGTCCTTCAAATATTGCCATGAAACACACACACACACACACCTAAATGGAAGGAGCTTATTTCATGGACTTATATATTATTATTATTATTATTATTATTATTATTATTATTATTATTATTATTTGTTTCTTTTCCTTCTCTGCTACACACACACACACACACACAAGCACACAACACACACACACACACACACACACGTCCCAAGAGCAGGCTATGTATTTAAAGTTTGGATTTATTTTTGGTGTGTGTGTGTGTGTGTGTGTGTGTTGTCGAGTTAGTTGGTTTGGTAATTAATCATCATAGCACGCACCTTGAGAGAGAGAGAGAGAGAGAGAGAGAGAGAGAGAGAGAGAGAGAGAGAGAGAGAGAGAGAGAGAGAGAGAGAGAGAGAGAGAGAGAGATAAACAAGTAGAGAGACAGGTAGACAGACAGACAGGTAATCAGAGAGGAAAGGAGGTGATCAGGGCAACACACACACACACACACACACACACACATACACACACACACACACACATACACACACACACACTGGCAGCCATACACACATACATACATACATACACACACACATACATACATACATACATACACATACATACACACACACACACACACACACACACACACACACATACACACACATACACACACACACACACACACACACACACACACCCTATAAGTGACACCCTAACCCTTCCTTCCTTCCTTCAGTGTGATTGATTAATTGAAAACCCTTTGACAGTCTTCATTCACCACCTGGCTTATGTGTGTGTGTGTGTGTGTGTGTGTGTGTGTGTGTGTGTGTGTGTGTGTAAGAGAGAGAGAGAGAGAGAGAGAGAGAGAGAGAGATGGTAAAGAAAGAAAGAGAATGATGTGTGTGCATATTTGAAAGAGAGACTGAATGATTGGATGTATGTGAGAAGAGAGAGAGAGTGAGAGATGATAAATAGAGAGAGCGAATTATATATATATGTATGTATGTTTGTATGTATGTGTGTGTGTGTTTATGTGTGATAATGAGTTGTGAGGCGTGGAGACCCTAGCGGCTATAACTAGAATTACAACCCAAGTGTAAATGAATGACTTTACGAATATAATAATATACACTGTAATATAACAAGGAAGAAAAGAAGAGGAGGAGGAGGAGAAGAGGAGTAGGAGGAGGAGTAGGAGGAAGGAGGAGGAGTGTGTGTGTGTTTGTATGTGTGTGTGTGTGTGTGTGTGTGTGTGTATGTGTATGGCTGCCTGTATGTGTGTGTGTGTGTAGCCTATGTATGTGTGTGTGTATGGCTGTATGTGTGTATGGCTGCCTGTCTGTGTGTGTGTGTTGCCTTAATCACCTCTTTTCCTCTCTGATTACCTGTCTGTCTGTCTACCTGTCTCTCTACTTGTTCCCTTCCTCCCTACTTGTTTACCTCTCTCTCTCTCTCTCTCTCTCTCTCTCTCTCTCTCTACTTGCTCCCTCCCTTCCTACCTACTTGTTTACCTCTATCTTTCTCTCTCTCTCTCTCTCTCTCTCTTTGAATATCGCTCCTTAAAGTCCTGCATCTGTCTGTGTGTGTGTGTGTGTGTGTGTGTGTGTGAGAGAGAGAGAGAGAATGATAAAGAGAGAGAGAGCGAATGATAAAGAGAGAGAGAATACTAAAATGAGGAGTACGAATAGACCCTAATATAAAAGAGAGAGAGAGAGAGAGAGAGAGAGAGAGAGAGAGAGAGAGAGAGAGAGAGAGAGAGAGAGAGAGAGATAATAAAGACGGTACACATGATACAGGACTAAATAACACACTCAGGGCTTCAATTTACATCCATAAACAACAACAACATCATCAACAACAACAACAACAAAAATACATCATTCTTATCCCATTTTTCTGTCTGCACTTTCGCCCATAAGAAAAAAAAAGAAAAGAGAAGAAAAACAAGAACACGTAAATTAAAAACAAAACAAATGAAATAAGAACATGAAAACGATAAGGACAGGTGCAAAGAAAACAAAAAACCAAAGAAAAAATAAGAAAAACAAAAATAGGTGAAAAAAAAAAAAAACAAGAAAAACAATAAAGTCAGGTGCAATGAAAAAATAAAATAAAAAATAAAAGAAAGGATGAAAAAACAAAACAAAAAATAAACATAACAGGTTGAAAAGAAGGAACAATAATAATAAAAAAAAAAACCCGAGTGTGATAAAACGTAGATGTAGCATATTATCCCCGACCCCCTGACAGACAACTTAATGGGTCTATCTTTAGTAAACACAGTTATTATGTTATAACCCTTTTGGACTACCGGTACTGCATGAAGCCGCTGATGCTTAAGATACATATATAAATAACATTAGACTAAATATGGCTTGATAGATGTTTAGTATAAAATGATTTAGAGTTTATTATTATTATTATTATTTTTTTTATTATTATTATTTTATTATTTAGAAACATACTTGTCTTTTAATCTGATACGAGATATGGAAATTCTATATCTGAGAAGATTCCAACGTAAATAATAATAATAATAATAATAATAATAATAATAATAATAATAACAACAATAATAATAATAACAATAATAACAACAATAATAACAATAATAATAATAATATATATTGTTTTTGTATTAGTTTCAGCCAAGAATATATGTATCAACAATTATATAAACAAAAAAGTAGATGAATTTAGCAACATTTAAGCTATAGGAAAAATAGGCTATAAAGAATTATACTCAAGTTGGTACCCAAGCAGTTAATATATTCTTGGAGCTTGTGATTAATGTGTGTGTGTGTGTGTGTGTGGTGGGTGATTTCAGAGCAGAGGGCAGGGTAGGGCATGAGGGTGGGAGGGTATGGAAGGGTGAGCATGAGGGAAGGGAAGGGCAAGGGTGGGCAAAGGGAAAGAGAGGACAGGTGAGGTTGTAGAAGATTGCAAAATATTATGTGTATATATTATCAAGTCAGGTCAGAGAGAGAGAGAGAGAGAGAGAGAGAGAGAGAGAGAGAGAGAGAGAGAGAGAGAGAGAGAGAGAATGTATTCGTATGATTTAGCTATAGGAACGGTATGTATGTATGTATGTATGTATGTATGTATGTATGTATGTATGTATGTATGTATGTGTGTGTGTGTGTCCATGTGTCTATCTGTGTGTGTATATGTGTGTGTACTGATTACAGAGCTACAAATCATTTCACTTTTTTCGCTTTATGCCATTTTTTGATGTGTGTGTGTGTGTGTGTGTGTGTGTGTGTGTGTGTGTGTGACCTTCATAATTCCAAAACTCGAACGAGGCGGGTCTGAAATGATGAATTGTGTGCCCTCTATTTTACATAACCTGAGAGAGAGAGAGAGAGAGAGAGAGAGAGAGAGAAGAGGAGGGTGAGGGGTCGGGTAGCTCATAGTAATAGGCTAATAACAATAACAACAATAATAATAATAATAACAATAACAACAATACCAATAATAAACAATAAAATATAACCTCCCAAAAGTTAAACAAACCACAACATACCAAAAAAAAAAAAAAAAAAAAAAAAATATATATATATATAGGCTAACCCCACACCAACCAACCAACCAACCAACGTAGGAAGCTTAGTTTGTTTTTGGCAAGGGTTACTGGGATAATATTTATAAAGGAACAGTTTATATTTTATGGTGCTAAAGATAGGGAAAGTGTGGCATACCTGTGTCGTGGATATTAGAATATTTTTATTATACTGGATAATTTATTAACTTTGTCTCTCTATATAATATGTCTGTGTGTGTGTGTGGAGAATATCAACTATACACAATCTCTCTCTCTCTCTCTCTCTCTCTCTCTCTCTCTCTCTCTCTATCTATCTATCTGTTTGTGTGTATGTGTGTGGAAGATATAAACTACACAATCTCTCTCTCTCTCACTCTCTCTCTCTGTGTGTGTGTATGTGTGTGTGTGGAGGATCTAAACTGTACACCATCTCTCTCTCTCTCTCTCACACACACACACACACACACACACACACACACACACATAGCAACACCATCTTTCCTTCACACTTTTCCTCTCAAACTCCCTGACAACTTCCACAAACATACCGACCCCAGTGCAATATATATGAGTCAACCCTGTGCCATCTTTTCATTAATATTATGGTCTCTCTCTCTCTCTCTCTCTCTCTCTCTCTCTCTTCTCTCTCTCTCTCTCTCTGTGTGTGTGTGTGTGTGTGTGTGAGTCAACCGTTTGCAATCTTTTTCATTAATATTTTGGGGTAGCTATGTGTGTGTGTGTGTGTGTGTGTGGAGGAATGATCTTAGGCATTTCCTCTCTGCTTTCTGCTTGTGTTTGTATCTACCTACCTACCAATCTACCTACCTACCTACCTATCTATCTACCCTACCCCACCTCACCTATCCACCCACCTACCTAACTACCTACCCACCCACCTGCCTACCTACCTACCCTACCTGCCTACTTACCTATCTACCAACCCACCCACCTACCTACTCTACCCTACCCTACCCTACCTTACCTACCTACCCACCTGACTGCCTGCCTGCCTGCCTGCCTTCTCTTTCCCTGGCACGTGAATGGTCCTGGGCAATGTTTCTCAGGTATTACCCAGAAGATCACTGTCAGTATATCTCAAGCACTCTGTTGTGTTGGTGGTGTTGTTGTGTGTGTGTGTGTGTGTGTGTGTAGAATATCCCTCTCCTCCTTTTCCTTTTCCCTCTTCTCCTCACCTTACATATCTTCCTACATCTCTCACCTATCTACGTCTCTCTCTCTCTCTCTCTCAAGTCAGTTTACTACATGCTAGGCCCTACATCCTCTCTCTCTCACCACACCACCTGAATGACGAACGAGACACTAGGCTACAGTAGATACTCTGCAATTCCAGCCAAACACAACCTATAAGCACTAGCCAGAAGTAACCCCAGCACCTATCATATCTTATCTCCTCCTCCTTTCTGGCTGGCTGGCTGACTTGGCTTGGTTGGGTACGAAATGCAATGGAGGGGCAATTTGGTATACCACATCAAATTTACGACTACAAGCAAATCAGCGATAGTATACCTTTTCTCTCGATCCCTATTTGAGCCGCAAGTCACTTTTTGTTTTGTTTGGGGTGTTAGATGCGAAATAGTGCAATTAAAAGACACAATATAAGGGGTGTTTTGAAATTATTTGTGTGGTTTTAAAGGCAAATAGCGATAGTACCTTTTCTTAGACACAATAATGAAAGAAAGATGAGAAACTTAAAAGTCGTGTTTTGAAATTGTATGTGCAGTTTTTTAAATTTACGACCGAAGGCAAATCAGCTATGTAGTACCTTTTTCTGTCCCTATTTGAGCCACCAGTCCTTGTTCAGTGTAGATGCAAAATAGTGCACGGTGAAAGATCATAAAATAAATGAACATAAGATAAGCAGACTGAAGTGGTGGTGGGTGTCTTGAAAACCCTGATGATAATAATAATAAATAAATGGTGTTAAGGGGAGATTCTCTTGTTGGTGAATTGAAAGGTGTTTGAATCCTCCTATATATAGAAACAGATCCCCTATTAGGATATTGTACTGTAGATCATTAGCCATTTACATCATCTATACTTTACAACTCTTATACAGTGTTACCAGATCTCAATCGAACTAAGAGAGACGAATATGAGCTGCCGACTAGACTAGACTAGGCTATACCAAAAGTGTTTTTATCTACCTCTCTTAAATTTATGACCACATGCAAATCAGTGATAGTGCCGCCTTTAGCTTACTCCTATTTGAACCACTCCTACTATTATATATATATATATATAGCAGGGCATATGCAAAACAGTGTACAATCCACATCAAATAAAAGAAAGTCCTGTGTTGACATACGATACAGTCGGCCTCAGGAATTAGTAAACACCATTGTGATATCAACTAGAAAACTTAGTACATTAATTTCCTAACTCATAAAAACGTTATTATTATTATTATTATTATTACATACACCGACAACAACAATAACTGCCTGTGGTTACTCATCATTATATTAGGTGTTTTAGGACTATATGATTGTACAGTGAAAAACAAAAGAACTCGTGTAGCTGTACAATGAAAATCGTACTAAAGTCAAGGTCTGAAAATTTTGGTACAGTTTCCTATTTACGATCAACTGCACAAAATTTCATCTCTTTTTTTTATATCATAACTCCATGAATCAGCTGCCAAAGTTATAATATTGTAAAATAATATAGGCTAACCCCTTTTTACCCCGAGACAACCAACCAACCAACCCACCATTAAGCTATATATTGTTCAACCAAACTTTATTTACACAACACTAGGCTACTATAAACTATACCGCTAGAGTCCTGTAGGCTACCTTTTCCTCCTCTCTCTCTCTCTCTGTATGTTTGTGTGTGTGTGGAGGATATATATAATAAACTGTACACGATCTCTCTCTCTCTCTCTCTCTCTCATTCGTATACCCCCACCCCTCTCTCTCTCTATCTCTCTCTCACACACACATACACACACAAAACACAACATCACCATCTCTCCTTCACACTTTTCCTCTCAAACCATCTGAGCTTAATAATTTCACAGCTACATGCGTTGACACTCGTGGCTACTAGGCTATTCATGTGTTGTTTGGGCTGCCAGGCACTGAAAACCCTTTAGGCTATAATTATGAAGCGAGTAGGCTACCAGTCATGAGTAGTCTATATAGCCTAGCCTACCCAAGGAAGGGGTGGTAGGGATATTATTGGTGTCGTTGTGTTTTTGGCTTGTATAAATCTGTGTGTGTGTTTAGGCTATAATTATGAAGCGAGTAGGCTACCAGTCATGATTACAAAGCCTAGCCAAGGAGGGGAATATTTTTAGTTTCGTTGTGGTTTAGGCTTGTATAAATCTGTGTGTGTGTGTGTACTGTATTATACTGATCCTAATTTGCTAAAACTCACGGTGAAAACATTGTAATGCTCGTGTGTGTGTGTGTGTCTGTTTTTTTTTACCTACGGCAGGCTGTTTGTATCGTTACAGGATTTAGTCAAACTCGTAATGTCCCGTATTTTAAAACCCAATTATTATCATATAGCCTACGCCTCGCTACTTGTGAGATACCTACCTACAACAGGAAGAAAAGTGAGCAAAAGTTATAATATGTTGACAAGCAGATAGTGATAATATTTTACTGTCTGCCTGACAACAAACTGCGTACGGTACATCTTTTTTCACTTTCCTTTCTTTTGTAGCCACCTCACAAGTAACGAGCTAAACCAGCAACTTCATGTGTGGGCAACTGTACAGTACATAGCCTACACCGGAGTCACAGACATCGTACATTATAACCACTATTATTATCGTACTCATCAACAAGAACAACAACAGTCCGAGTGAGAGAGAAGGAGGGAAGGAAGGAAGGAAGGTTATCTACATCTATTATAGGGGTTTATTTACGTTCAGTCGTGATGCCATTGTATTTGTAGTGGTATTCCTGAGAGATGCCTTGCCTGATAAACGGACACAAATTACACGGGAAAACTCACCAATTTCGGACATTTGTTGGGAGTTACTGTCATGCTACGTTAGTTTAGGATCCCTGAGTGCTGTAGCCTAGTCGGAAAATTGGAGGTGAGTGAGTCCTTCAAACATTGCCACGAAACACCACCTATATGGAAGGAGAATGTTTCATGGCATAGTCAGGAGGAATCAGAAGCCACCAGGGTCTAAATACACGATCACAGGGTCCTTAATTAATGTCGAGTAGTAGATTGATTGTCTTGTTGAAATATTGGAAGGCTGGTGGTGATTTGTCCAAACTATACCACAGAACAGATGCACTTTTGGCAACACTGAGGGCGTCTGTGTTGTGGCATAGTTTGGAGGAATCAGTAACCCTCCAATATATAATACAGTAGACAAGAGATATCCCCCTGAATTCAATATTGTAAAGTGATAGTTGATGTTTACAAATTAGGTGTGTGTGGTCATCTAGTGGGGCAAGAGTCAAAAGAAAAAAAGAAGTGTTTGTCGGTCTTGTCGATCTTTTAACAGCGAATACAAAATTACTGTACCGTGATTGTAAACCTATAACTACAAGCTTATAATTTCGATCAAGATTACTGGTGAAAACACAAAACAAAAGGAAGGAATAAAGGAGGAATTAAGGCAGGAAGGAAGGAAACAAATGACAGCAAGTAAGCTATAGGCTAATAAGTGAAGAAAAACAGGTGTGACACAGATATTTACAGGATTGATTATAATTATATATGTTATCAACAGGAATAAAATAATGTGATGCGAGAACAAACAGGTGAACAACAGATATGAACAAATGGGTAACAGATATTGAACAGGAATGACAATGATGATGCAAGAACAAACGGGAAAATAACAGACATGAGCAATTATGTAACAGATATGAACAGGAATGACGATGTTATGAACAAATACGTAACAGATATGAACAGGAACAGATATAGGCCTAATGCAAGAACAAACGGGAAAACAACAGACATGAACAAATGCGTAACAGATATGAACAGAAACATATATGATAATAACAAAAAAAGAGAAGGAGGAGAAGGAGGAAGAGGAGACGGAAATCACGGAATAATCGCACAAGGAGAAACAGTAGAAAGAGGAGAAGAAGAAATAATAAACAGATGTACTGATAATAAAGATACAAAGAAAACAAGTATCAGAAAGAGAAGATATAATACTGGAAATATTTATGTTGGTAATCTTCTGAGAGGTGTTTTGTTTACATGTCTGATTACAGCTGCTTGTGGTCGCTTCTACTGTTTCAACGGGGGTCGGTGTGTGTCCAATAACCGATGCATCTGTCCCAGAGGTTTCTACGGTACCAGATGTCAGTATGGTAAGTAGGATAGAGTATATATTTAGGATTCTAGATGGATGGATGGATGGATGGGTGGATGGGTGATGGGTGAATATGTTTTTGTTTTGGTTGATGTTTGTGTAGATATTATATTTGCAGTAGTAGTAGAAGTGGAAATATTATTATTATTATTATTATTATTAGTAGTAGTAGTAGTAGAAGTAGTATTAGGATTATTATTAGTAGTAGTAGTGGTAGTAGTACCGGTAGTAGTAGTAGCATTAAAAGTATACCATTATTATTGGTAGTAGTAGTAGTGTAGGATTATCATTATTATAATTATTATCACTATTATTATTATTAATAGTAGTCGTAGTAGTACTAGTAGGCCAAGAAGTAGTAGTAGTAATATAACTATTCTTATTATCATTATCATTAATATATACAGTTTAAGTCTGTAAGGAATAAGGTCATTTTCCACACTGTTCTCAGTATACCATTGCTCTGAACATGATATTGCTTTCTTCCCTTTAAAAGCACTGCCCTGGGGATGAGAGAGAGAGAGAGAGAGAGAGAGAGAGAGGTGTAAAGGGCAGAAGGGTACATGGTGTGTGTGTGTGTGTGTCTAAAGAGAGGGGAGGGGCCATGATGTCTGTCACTGATGGTTCAACGATTACTTCAGATGGCTGTACTTACCGCCTGCTTGCCTTCTTGCCTCTCTCTCTCTCTCTCTCTCTCTCTCTCTCTCTCTCAGTTTAATTATCTATCTATCGAGCCATCTACACTATCTCTCCATGTATGTATGTATGCATATATGTAGCCTATGTCTGTCCCAAGAACATCCCACTCGAAATTTTCAGAAACATACATAAATAAGCTATACTACAGATGAAAGTCTAAATATAGGTTTTGACTACATAATTATAAAGTTTAATTTACAATAGGCTGTATATATAAGTTTCAATTGGTTACTATTGATAATCATAATTAAGGATATTACTCGGTTCCACCTATTATTATTTATGTATTTATTTATATTAACCTAGGCTTAATTTTTGGCTCTTTCTGACTTTACTACTACTACTACTACCACCACTACTACTACTACTACCACCACCACTACTACTAATACCACCACCACTACCACTACTACTAACTACTCTTTTTCCTACAGATCGGAACGAGTGTCAGGTGAACAACGGAGGGTGTGATCATACGTGCAAGAATACGGTCGGGTCTTTTATTTGTTGTTGCAGTTTGGGCTATAGACTCCTCCATGACAACAGATCGTGTCAAGGTTGGTACCGTTTGTTGTTGTTGGTTTAGCTGAGAGATAGAGAGAGAGAGAAAGAGAGAGAGAGAGAGAGAGAGAGATTGGAAAGGTATTATTGTGTGAGAAAGAGGTAGGTAAGTTGTGTGTGTGTAGAGATAGATATATAGATAGATAGTGTGTGTGTGTAGAGAGAGATCAGAAAGGTATTATTGTGTGTGAGAAAGAAGAAGGTAGGTTGTGTGTGAGAGAAAGAGGAAGGCAGGTTGTGTGGAGAGAGAGTGTGTGTGTGTGTCAAGATCTAAACAGTCTGTCTAGATCTTGGTGTGTGTGTGTTGCAAAACAAATTTTCATCTGGTCCCTTTTTCTTCGAATTTTTTTTCGGTAATAAAGTGACATTTTAATCATGTTTGAAGAAGCTGAATGACACCCACACAAAACTTAACAGGCCAACAGGGCTTGAAGAAAAAGAATACCGAAAAGAATGTATATATTTGTTAATAGTAACTTATTTCTATTTTACTCTCAACTCGAACTAACCAACAGCTCTGACCTAAACTAACCTAACTCAACCTAATCTAACCTAACCTGACCTAACCTAATCTCCAGACCTAACCTTTGACAAAATACATATAGGGTCCTAACCTCATTAATATCATCACAATAATGAAACAAGATACAAAAGATCGTAATAAACAGTAATATATATGTTTATTTTTTCCCCCCCTCAAATTATCAAACCTAACCTGACCTAATAACTTAATAATAAATGTAATCTTTCGGACCTATTATAACCTTGACAAACGTAATGAGGACCTAACCTCAATTAATATCATCACAATAACGAAATAAAACTTACCTTAATTAATATGATAACAGAAGAGAAAAAACAGAGAATATACTCCTATTTTTAATTGGTGTTTACGTAATAGTCCTCTTTCACAATTACGATATTTCCTTTTCTTTAAATAGTTTTCATAGTTTTCACAATTACGACACTTTCTCTTAATATTTCATAATTTTCACATAGACACTTTCTTTAGATATTTTTTTCATAATTTTCACAATTACGACACTTTTCTTTAAATATTTTTCATAATTTTCACATTTACGACAAAATCTTTATTTTTTTTCATAAATTTTCACATTTACACTTTTTTATAATTTTCACAATTACGAACTTAATTTTCTTCTATTTTAAGGGGGTGCGGGAATAGGGGGACAGGCTTGGGGGGGTCGGGAGTAGGGGGACAGGCTTGAGGGAGTTAGGGGTGCGGGAATAGGGGACAGGCTTGGGTCGGTTTGGGGGGTGCGGGAATAGCTAGTTAGGGAACAGGCTTCCTACCTACCTCCCCCAAGTCTGTCCCCCTATTCCCGCAACCCCCAAACCCCCACCAAGCCTGTTCCCCTATTCCCGCACCCCCCAAGCCTGTCCCCTACCCCTGCACCCCCTTAATTAAGCCAATAGGTAATTTTAGGTAACGAAGGGAGCTAAAAAAAAAAATACTGGAGCAACGTGGTAATAAATAAATAACCTGATGCAGTGTTACCAACTTACTAGCAGTAGAATTTCTCTTTTATTTTTTTACCTCCAATAATTTTTGGTTTATTATTTTTCTCTTGAAGAAAATAGTCGTATATTATTTTACCATCTTCTTCTTGATATTATTTTCGTCTGGTAGAAATTTTCCCATTTTACCATTTACGTAATACCATATTAATTAATTAATACAAAACTTACAGTCAATGTTCAAGAGTATTGGCCGAGTTAGATGTATTTTGTAAAATCTTCCCCGCGATAATTACTGATACATCGTACGTCTGTACTTTAAGATGTGTACTTTAAGTGTTTTATTTTTTATGTTACAAAATATGTTATCACTTATACCAAAATGTTGTAACGCCCTACGTTTCGTTATGATTCTGTAAAATTACCCTACGCCCTAGAGACAAGGATTTGAGGTCGAAATGGCCTACATATAGGGCGAATCGGCGATTACCCTACGGTTGGTAACACTGTAGACTCTCCATAATAATCGCCATTGTTTACACACGTCAGTCACGTCGATGTCACTCTAAACTTGGTGAATGAAGATTTTATATACATTATTATGAATTTGTGAGTTACTACTATTATAAGAGCAGCTAATAATAATAATAATAATAATAATAATAAGGGGGTGCGGGAATAGGGGGACAGGCTTGGGGGCTCGGGAGGGTGCGGGAATAGAGGGACAGGCTTGTAGGGGTCAGAAGGGTGCGGAAATAAGGGGACAGGCTTGGTGGGGGGTTAGGAGGGTGCGGGAATAGGGGACAGGCTTTCAACCCACCCCAAGCCTGTCCCCTATTCCCGCACCCTCCCCAAGCCATATTCAAGAACATCCGTGGTGTATACGATGGTGGCTTAGTGGTACCTGTACGATGGCTCCGTAGACAAAGAACAGAGCCATCGTACAGTACCATACCATCGTATACACCACGGATGTGTTTTTCACTGGTGTGTGGACAGCCAACACACACGGGGATGCATTACCTGTATTATTTTGTATTATTTTGTACTATTTTGTATTATTTTGTACTATTTTGTATGCAGTAAGTTAGTATAAACTCCCCCCCCCCATTATGGTGCCTTCAGGGCTGGTGTCATGGAAGGTGTGGCCCCACTTGTACCTCTTGTACCTCTTGTGGTAACATAGACTCACTTTTCCCACAACACTGGCTGTGGTATCAATCACCCTGGTTCAGTAAGTTGTG
The DNA here is from genome assembly GCA_034508575.1 of Petrolisthes manimaculis. Classification (NCBI taxonomy): domain Eukaryota; kingdom Metazoa; phylum Arthropoda; class Malacostraca; order Decapoda; family Porcellanidae; genus Petrolisthes; species Petrolisthes manimaculis. The sequence goes on along the minus strand of JAWZYT010000850.1, from coordinate 109,635 downwards.
GTTCCATTTCCCTGTCTTGTGGTTCAGTAGCCCAGACATATAGGGACATACAGTTATATAGAACCATACAGACATAATAGTACCATACAGTTATATAGGGACATACAAACATATAGGACCATACAGCCATATAGGGACATACAGCCATATAGGGACATACTGTACAGCCATATAGGGACATACAGACTCCCTGGTCAAGTAAGCTGTGGTCCCATCTTCCTGGGATGTTACCGGGACCTAACCTGGGCAGACTACCGGGAAATATTCGTGATAAAATACAATAAATGACTGGGGCAAAATACTGGGACAAAGCCGGATCTGGCAACACTGCTGCAAAACTTTAATTCTTTCAATAAATACCTAATAATACCACCCAGAGACTCTTCCCTTGCCCACGGTTATAATATGATACACTCTCCTCTTTTTTTATGGTAGGTTAGGTTCCTGAAGGGGTCGCATAAAGTGAATTTCACATAAAGTAAATTGTACATTTCCATAAGAAATAATGGTACTTTAACTTGAAAATTGAGCCTCCTTGTTAGTGTTATTTTAAGAGTTCGTGTAAATTGCATTTATTTAATTTTTATCATGATACGCACTATTTCAAATTCGCATAATTTAAACTTGCATAAAAAGAGAGGAGAATGTACAATAATTATCCCTTCTTTCCTTTCCTGTACAGATGTGGACGAGTGTGACTACCACAATGGAGGATGTTCTCACACTTGTATCAACACTGTGGGATCTTACTTGTGTACCTGTCCTCAGGCCAACACACTTCTCCCAGACGGACGCACATGTTTCAGTAAGATTAATATATTAGAAGATGGTATGTGTGTGTGTGTGTGTGTATGTGTATGTGTGTGTGTGTATGTGTGTGTTCTTACCTATTTGTATCTTTACAGGATTGAGTCAAGCTCGTAATGTCCCATATTTTTTAAAATCACAATTATTATATTTTTCTTTAAAGTTATGTATGTATGTATGTTTTTGACACACACCACTTCTTCCGGTAATTTATTCCATTCGTCTATTACTCTATGTGTGTGTGTGTGTGTGTGCACTATACAGTACTGAATTATATAATAGAAGCAAGTTGACCTTACATGAGAGGGTTAAGTGTGTTCTTTTCTTCTAGGTAATGGTGGATGTAAAGTACAGAACGGTGGTTGTCATCAAATCTGCGATGACTCCTCTGGTCAGGTCATCTGCTCATGTCAGCCAGGGTAAGTTGAGAGAAAAAAGAGAAAATATATATATATATACTGTATGTTCCTCCTGTTATATATATACCACACACACCTTATTTATACACGTCACTATACAGGAGACTAGAGGAGTTACACACACACACACACACTCATACGTATATATATTTATACACTTCACTATCAGGTCCTCATGATGATATTTATAAGGGTATATTTCCAAGCAACAACAGGATACCATAATTTTTGTAAATCTGGTCCTGTTTCCTGGCATATTTTAGAGGAATCCAAGCACATTATTGTATCAAAAATGTATTGCCCTCTTAATTTAATGGGATAACCAAACAGACAGACAGATAAAATGACAGACAGCCAGACAAACAGCCAGACAGCCTACCTACCACACCCACAAACAGACAGACAGCCAGACAGCCTACCTACCACACCCACAAACAGACAGACAGACAGCCTACCTACCACATCCACATTAAAGTTAGTGAAATCATTACAGGTATGAGTTGGTCAGTGATGGTCGAATGTGTGAAGAGGCGACCACCAACCCTTGTCACATCAACAATGGAGGCTGCCAGGATGTGTGTCAGGTGGAGGAGGAGAAAGAGGGACGACCCCGCTGCTCCTGTCGACCCGGCTTCACCCTCGCCGCCGACCTCACCACCTGCGTTGACCTTGACGAGTGCCACCGTGACCCAACCGTGTGTAGTCATCGGTGCCAGAACACATGGGGATCATACCAGTGTCTCTGTAATGCTGGATATCAACTTGGCACTGATAATAAGTCATGTTATAGTAAGTAAATTGTATGTATACCTGTAGTATAAACCCTCAATACTGTATACAATGAATAACTACTTTTATTTACTTATTGTATATATATTACACTAATGTTTTCCCAGACTTTTTAGATTATTATTCATCATTCACCTCCACCACTTTATTTTTACACTCGAACCCTCATTGAAAATCAACAAATGTTTTCCCAGACGTTTGTTTTGTGTTTTGCTCTTTGACTGGAATGTTGTGTGGACTGTATTTATATATGTATATGTATGTGTGTGTTTTGTATGGCCTTTGATAATACAGTAATACAGGTATTTTGTTTTTTTCAGTGATTGACATTGTGTGTGTGTGTGTGTGTTTTGTATGCCCATTGATAATACCAGTAATATATATTTTTTCAGTGATTGACATGGAGGTAATCAACTCGTGCCTGAATAACAATGGTGGTTGTCAACACATGTGTCGCCACGGTCCAGGTGGAGCGATATGTTCCTGTCACCCTGGATACCTTCTTCAACCAGACCAACGCTCATGTCAGGTAAAGCCAACAACAGTAATAATACCCTACTTTATTTTAAGGGGCTGTGGGAGTAGGGGACAGGCTTGGGGAGTGCAGGAATAGGGGGCCAGGCTTGGAGTCGGTAGAAAGCCTGTCCCCTATTCCCGCACTCCCCAAAACCCCATCATTCTTCCTTATCTATGGACTGTAATGTGTTATGTGTTACAAGATGATGATGATTAGTGTGATGGCATTGTCATTCTTCGTCACATATAGACTATAATGTGTTATGTGTTACAGAGATGATGATGATGAGGATGAGTGTGATGTCACTATTATCATTCTTCCTTATCTATGGACTTTAATGTGTTATAGGGTTATGATGAGTTTGATGGCATTGTCATTCTTCCTTATCTATGGACTTTAATGTGTTATAGGGTTATGATGAGTTTGATAATACAGTTTGATGGCATTGTCATTCTTCCTTATCTATGGACTTTAATGTGTTACAGGATGATAATGAGTGTGACGGTGAGAGTCACAGGTGTCAACAGGAATGTGTCAACACTCCGGGTGGATATGCCTGTGCCTGCACCCAAGGATTTACACTCAGTTCAAACACCTTCTCTTGTCTTGGTAAGTTGTTATTACACTCTCTTAACTAATGTACATTTGGACACATAAATGGGTGGTACAGCCCAGGTGAAAGATACTTGTCCCCATTTGAGTAACCATTGTCTATTATCAGGTACTTGCTTTTTATTACCATCCTCAATACTGACTTCTGCCCCTGCTGATGTCTCCTATTTGGCACTAAGGAACTTGATATTGGCAGAAATTGACCATCTTTCACTTGGGCTGTACCACCCATTCATGTGTCCTCTGTATATACTGTATATAATTTTTAGCTGGCATTTATTTCCTTCCCTTTGATATAGTTTCAAATTAGCATCTATATATTGCTCCCTTTTCCATCTTACATCTTTTATTCTCAGATCAGAATTGCCCATTCACATTTGCAGGTGTTTCTTTTTCTTCTGGGAGTATCCAAAAAAAACATTTTTTTTTTTTAATACCATGCAGGTGGCTTTTCCTAATTCCCACCACTAACATTCCACCCCACCTTCTCCACTTTAGAAAGACTATGTTTGGAGCCAATGTAGTATTGTGATAAATAGGGTTAGATACAGTATATATGTATATTTTAAGGGGGTGAGGGAGTAGGGGGGAGACTGGGGGGTGCAGGAATAGGGGGACAGGCTTGGGGTGGGGTAGAAAGCCTGTCCCCTATTCCCGCAACCACCTAACCCCCCCGCCCCCAATCCTGTTCCTCTACTCTCGCACCCCCCAAAAAAACCCAACACACTCCTAAACCCCCCCAAGCCTGTCCCCCTATTCCCACACCCCCTTAACCAATCAGCCAACCAATGTTAGTTTCCTTGACCAGAGGAAGATGAATGTGAACTGGAAAATTGAGTATGGATTATATACTTAATTTTGATGCAGTTATACCATATATTAGTTAACTAAAATTTATGGTTACTAGAGTATACTGGAATCTACTAAAAGTATGTACTGTATTTAATATATGTGTGATACGGTATTGCATGGCAGGGAACCAGTCAGTGTATTTTTACCAAGTGAAATGTGTACTTTAAATTTAGTTCTACCTACCAACCCCCAGATGAGGATGAGTGTCAACTTGAGAATGGAGGTTGTGAACACGATTGTCACAATACTGCAGGATCCTATATGTGTTCTTGTCATGAGGGATATGTCCTTATTGATAACACACACTGTGACAGTAAGTTGTGTAATACAGTACTTGTCACCCTTACTAGATTAACTAATAATTAATATTTCCTTATATAAGTATTGTATATCATGGCCCTGGATGTATGTTCACCATTCAAAAATCAAAAGAATTTAATTTAAGTAATTGTTGTTGTTATAATAGTAATACCAATTTCCTTCCCATATCAGAATACAAATATAAAAGCAACTTATGACAGTCTCATTGATGATTATTTGTACCGTACCTATACTCTGTTCAAAATTTGCGTTCCACTGGCCTCTATCTCTTTCTATCTATCTATCTATCTATTTCTATCTATCTGTCTATTTATATCTATCTATCTATCTTTCTTTCTCTTTCTATCTCTCTATCAATCAAAGCACAAATTTTAAACAAGAGTATATATAGTCACATTAACTCTACCCATACAGTGGTTGAGGACAATCTTGAGGATGACTACAGCATGGTCAGCTCCAGGGGCGACCAAGACTTCAAGAGGGATGAAGTGGCACCAGCAGACGACTCCTCAGCAACTTTACATGATACTCCATCCCCTCGTCACCACCAGCCACCACCACCACCACCGTCACCACCACACAGTTGGAATGACGTGACGTTTGCCGAGTATTCTAAGTTCACCACCATAAAATCCAGTGAGTTAATGACACACACATCACATTTTGTCTTTCTATATTCATCCTTGTATGTTTAATTTTTTGAAGATATACAGATATATGGTATATCAACAAATGAATTTTCTAGAATGCTTTCTACCCACCCTAAGCCTGTCCCCCTATTCCTGCACCCCCCCAAGCCTGTCCCCTACTCCTACCCCCCCAAGCCTGTCTCGCACCCCCCAACCCCCCCAAGCTTGTCCCCTACTCCCACACCTCCTTAATTATGTACATTATAACCTGATATCCTTGCCTTATTATTATGTTATAGGATGTGTACCAGGCAACTTTGGTCCCAACTGCAGCTTGACATGTGATGACTGTCCTGGAGAATGTAACTCTTCAGGGTGTGTATGTATGGAAGGATTCACTGGACCAACCTGTAACCAATACTGTCCACCTGGTGTCTTTGGACTGGCATGTAATCAGGTCAGTCTGTTGGTTCACATTAACTGATAATATTGTATTGTACATTCTCCTCCACTCCCGCTTTCACCAGTTCAGCATTGCCATCGTGTACACCCAGCATCGTGTGAGCTACCAGTTCCGACTCTCGCATCCGAAACACCTGCCATCAACTCTTACTCCTACTGGCAGGTGTTTCAGATACGAAAGTCGGAACTGGTAGCTCACACAATGCTGAGTGTATACATTGGCAATGCTGAACTGGTGAAAGCGGGAGTGGAGGAGACTGTACAACCACAAGCAAGACATAATAGTATTTAGGTCTGCTACAAACAGCCTGATGGAATATTAATTAAACCAACAAACACCAGCAAGTTTAAGTTAAGGAAAAGTGATGAAACTGATTGATTCACTCTTAGTCTATGTCAGATAATTCCAAACTTCAACATGACCTATTATATTTCACAAGTTAACTACTGTACTGTGATGATCATTGAAGTCATTCTCTGTTACCAGTAATTTCCCTTCCTGTTTTTTTTTTTTGTTTGTTTACATATAGGTGTGTGAGTGATCATATTGAAGCCATTCTCTTGTTACCAGTAATTTCCCTGACTGACTGTTTAGTTTATTTGTTTGTTTACATATAGGTGTGTAAGTGTGAGAATGGTGGAACCTGTGACCCTGTGACTGGCAACTGTACCTGTCCACCGGGAGTCTCTGGACAATACTGTGAAGAGGGATGTCCTGCTGGTAAGTCAATTAAAGGGGTGTGGGAGTAGGGGACAGGCTTGGGGGGGGGGGGGAGTAGGGGGACAGGCTTGGGGGGGTGCGGGAGTAGGGGGACAGGCTTGGGAGAGGAGGAGGGTTAGGGGGATGCATGCGGGAATAGGGTGACAGGCTTTCTACCAACCCCAAGCCTGTCCCCCTATTCCCGCATCCCCCCAGTCCCCTCTCCAAGCCTGTCCCCTACTCTCACACCCCCTTAAGGACCCTATGATCGTGTATGAAAACTGGAGGCTTCATATTCCTCCTAACCACTCTATGAAACAAGCTCCATCCATACAGGTGGTGTTTCGTGGCAATACTTGAAGGACTAATATAACTCCAATTTTCTAACTACATCACAGGGTCTTTAACGAGATATTATACTATACATTTGGTATTTAAAATGCCTTGATTCCTCCCAAGTATTTATACCAGGAAATGGGAATAGATTACCAAAAATAATACTGTAGTGTTCTGTTGCTTGAAATAGTGTGGAGGAATCAGTTGCTTGAAATAGTATGGAGGAATTAGTTGCTTGAAATAGTTTGGAGGAATCAGTTGCTTGAAATAGTATGGAGGAATTAGTTGCTTGAAATAGTATGGAGGAATCAATTACTTGAAATATTTGAAGGAATCAGTTACTTGAAATAGTGTGGAGGAATCAGTTGCCTTAGATTAAGGGGAGAGTACAGTATACTTTTGGTACATTGGAGTGCCTTGATTCCTCCAAAGTATGCCAGGAAACAGAACCAGGTTAACAATAATAATGGTGGCCTCTTGCTTGGAATAGTTTGGAGGAATCATTATCTACAAAATTGCCAAAACTATACCCACCCCTTAACCACCAACACAGTAGAGTATATACTTGCCCCATAACCACACCATCATTAATGTTGCTTGCCAGGGTACTACGGGAAGCACTGTGAGCGTCGTTGCAACATGCCGTGCCCCAACATGCGCTGCAACCGACTCTTTGGCTTCTGTGAGTGTGACCCGGGCAGGTTCGGACCCAAGTGTAACCTGCCCTGCCCTGACCTCACCTGGGGACCCAACTGTCGTCACCAGTGTCATTGTCACCCACAAAACACAGCACTCTGTCACGCTGAGGTAGGTCTTACAGTTACGGTTAAAACTTTATTGTCATAATGCATACAGTAAAATACAGATACATTAGGAAATATTTTATAGGTAGGAGCTCAAGATCAGTGTGATATTAATAATGTTGAATTGTACTCAGAATAATTGTAGTTACATATAGTCGTACATTTTCTATTTGATGTAAGCCCTCGAAAACAACAGTGTGTGTATGAATTCTTGTGGCCAACACTGTAGTACAAGTTTCCATAATTACTTTAACTCTTCATGTACAGTACAGCCACAATCAAATATCCACCGACACTTTCCTTCCATCGTAGTAAATATCTTGGTAATAGAGAACAACACGTGTATGATTTTGCAGCACCTCATAATAATAATTGATATGATTCTGATTTATTTGCACGATGGAAGGAAAGTGTCGGTGATTATTTGATTGTGGCTGTACAAATAAGTAGTAACTATTATTATTATTATTATACAGAGTGGAGTATGTGAGTGTCATCCTGGTTACATTGGTAAGGACTGCTCTGATCAATGTCCAGAGGGTTACTGGGGCACTGGATGTTTACACCAATGTCTGTGTGCCAACGGGACCACTTGTCATCCCACCTCGGGTATGTGTGGTAATGACTGTACTCTCGGATTCACTGGACAAGGATGCGACGCACGTAAGTGTTTTCTCCGTTGCTAAATTTGCGTTTGGAGCCAAGCCACTTGTTTGGAATTCTTCAACTATACTTCCTTTCCTAGTGTTTCCTTAATGGGGTGCGGGAGTAGGGGACAGGCTTGGGGGGGGGAGTTTGGGGGGTGCAGATCATAGGAGGAATCAGAGTAGCCTTCCAAAACACCAACATGAAAATCCTCCCTTTTATGTATGTGTGGTATCTTGGAGTGACTTTATTCCTCCCAAGTATACCAGAAAACGGCACCAGGCTAACAGAAATTATGATAGCCTGTTGGATGGAATAGTATGGAGGAATCCGTTACTCCAGAATTACCAACAATATACATACAGTACACTCTCCTCTTTTTATGCGAATTTGAAATAGTGCGTATCATGAAAAAAATTAAATAAATGCAATTTACACGAACTCTTAAAATAACATGAACAAGGAGGCTCAATTTTCAAGTTAAAGTACCATTATTTCTTATGGAAATGTACAATTTACTTTATGTGAAATTCACTTTATGCGACCCCTTTAGGAACCTAACCTAATATAAAAAAAGAGGAGAGTGTACTGTCACCTTTAGCCATACTTTTGTTTTTGTATACAGCGTGTGAAGCTGGGCATTATGGAGCCGGGTGTCTGAAGTTGTGTATGTGTGGGTCTCGGCAGTGTGATCCTGTGTCGGGTGACTGTCTCTGTCCAGCCGGGCTATTTGGTCCCACTTGTTCTCAGAGTAAGTAAACCTGTAAGGAATATGTGCAGTTGCCAAAAAAGGTATTGCGACAAATCTTGATAGAACTTTAACCCTAGTAATATCCACAACTATTTGTAGGGACTATAAGCATGTATAACAGAAGGAAATATACATATCCTTCTATAATACATACTTATAATCCCTACAAACAACTATGGACATCAATATATTTAATGTTGTATCAATAGTTGTCGCAGTACTGTACCTTTTTTGTCAACTGTACAGCCACAATCAAATATCCACCGACACTTTCCTTTCATCGTAGTAAATATCTTGGAAGTAAAGAACAACACGTGTATGATTTTGCAGCACCTTATAGTAATAATTGATGGGGTTGCGTTGACATAAGGCATTGTAGGATTGTTTTAATATGTTACTGATTTATTTGTACAATAGAAGGAAAGTGTTGGTGGTTATTTGATTGTGGCTGTACGGTCGTCTGCAGAAATTCATCTCATTCAGCAAAGTTCTGTGAGAGTACTATACTACCTTCAAGTAAATACTGTACCCAACTGTACTAAAGTTAATATACAAATGGCTTAACTAATATTCTAGGCCTGTCTGTAATGTGTGTGTGTTTTATCAGAGTGTAATGAGGGTGATTGGGGCCTGAGCTGCCTGGAGAAGTGTCAATGTCAACATGGTGCCTCCTGTGATGCTGTCAGTGGCCAGTGTCAGTGTAAACCTGGATATGTGGTAGGTGTCAACTCACTCTCTCACACCCGTAGTTTTAAAAAATTTGAGGGCCCTTACTGGAGCTCTATGAACCCTCCAAATAATCCAGGCCACAGAACCCTTCAGTATTTCTAATAGGGTATCTGTTGCCTGGAGTAGTTTGGAGAATTCATAGAGCTCCAGTAAGGGCCCTCAAATTTTTTTAAACTACGGGCATCAGTTCTGTTGTTGTATCACTCACTCAGTTACGTGGATAGATGTGATGTGATGTGATATGATTATCTCGGAAGTTGATTATATAAAAAACAATCAAAGTAATAATTAAAAGAAACTATTTGTATCACTCACTCTCAGTTCTGTTGTTGTATCACTCACTCTCTCACAGTTCTGTTATTAGTGTGTGGATAGATGTGATGTGATGTGATGTGATTATCTCGGAAATTTAATTATAAAAGATAAAAACAATCAAAGTAATAATAAAAAGATACAATTTGTATCATCGAATTAGAGTATTCTTATTGCATGTTCAAATCAAAGGAAACATTTTGTATCACCTAATTGTTTTGATTGTACGTTCAAATCTTCATGATATTGACTATACTCTGTTCAAAATTTGTGTTCCACTGACCTCTTGTGCTTCGATAGATAGATAGAAATAAAGATAGATAGATAGAAATAATGATACATAGATAGAAATAAAGATAGATAGATAGAAATAAATATAGATAGATAGATAGAAATAAAGATAGATAGAAATAATGATAGATAAATAGAAATAAAAATAGATAGAAATAGAGATAGATAGATAGAAATAAAGATAGATAGGTAGATAGAAATAGATTTTGAACAGCGTATAGTACTGTATGTAAAAAATAAAATTGGTTTGTATTGGTTATTATTAATGTGGGTGATGTTTACAGGGCCCAACATGTGAGTCACAGTGTCCCGTGGGAAGGTTTGGAGTCAACTGTAGTGAGTCTTGTAGCTGTCTAAATGGGGCCCAGTGTCACCATGTTACGGGAAGGTCAGTTATTTATATTTAAATTATTATTATTATTATTATTATTAATAGTATTTTAATTTTATTTTTATTTTTTTATTTTATGATTTTATTATTATTATTTTTATTTTTATTATTTTTATTATTATTATTATTAAATATTTACGTTGTGTTGCCGTTCTTGTGCACTGAAACTTGTTATTTATATTTTTAATTTATATTTTTCTAGTTTTAGTTTAGTTTAGTTTTTAGTTATAATGTTATTGTTATTATTATTATTATTGTTACTGGTATTATTATTTTTATTATTATTATTATTATTATTATTATTATTATTATTATTATTATTATTATTATTATTATTATTATTTTTTTTTTTTTTTTTTTATTGTATTGTACTATTCTATATGTCAGGGAACAGGACCAATGAATTCATATAATGGTAACCTGTTGCTTGGAATAGTTTGGAGGCATCAGTTGCTCCAGAATTATATACCAACACAAAACTTCCCTCTTTAATTTAAACTTGCCACTATTTTTCCTTTTAAATTTTCAGGTGTGAATGTGTGGCTGGGTTCTCGGGTGCCTTGTGTGGCCAGCCTTGCCCCCTTGGAAGGTATGGTCAGGACTGTATAGAGGTGTGTCAGTGTGAGAACAGTGGTGGATGCAACAGAGTCACCGGGGAGTGTGTGTGTGCTCCTGGATGGTGGGGACACCAGTGTAAGAGACGTGAGTATTCCCTTGAGTGTGGTAGACAATAAACAACATTAATGATGATGGTGATGTGGTACTGCTATGATGAGGTACTGCTATGTTGTGGTACTGCTATGTTGTGGTACTGCTATGTTGTGGTACTGCTATGTTGTGGTACTGCTAGTTGTGGTACTGCTATGTTGTGGTACTGCTATAGCTAGGAATTACTCACATATGGAGGGGAATAGTTTTTGAAGGGCTGCTGATTCCTCCAAACTATGTCAAGAAACAAATGACCACCTCACTGTTATTACTAATAGGTCTGTTTTGTAACATAGTTTGAAGGATTCATTAGCCTTCCAATTCAAAAGTTTCTCCCTTTAATTAAAACACTTATGCTGCTGATAATATATAATCTGTTATACTGTATATATATATATATATATATATATATATATATATATCTTTAATCTTATAAAATTATATTATCTGTGTGATGTTATAATAATGTTATTGTGTTTATATATGGTACAGTTGCCAAAAAAAGGTATTGCAATAAATCTTGATAGAACTTTAACCCTAGTAATATCCACAACTATTTGTAGGGACTATAAGTATGTATAAAAAAAAAGGAAATATACATATCCTTCTGTAATACATACTTATAATCCCTACAAACAACTATGGACATTAATATATTTAATGTTGTATCAATAATTGTTCGCAATACCTTTTTTGGCAACTGTACATGGAATGTGTTTGTTATTATAGCGTGTGAGAATGGAAGGTATGGGTCAGGTTGTGCTATGAACTGTAGCTGTGCCAATGATGCTACTTGTGACCACATCTCCGGTGCCTGTACATGTCAACCAGGTAAGGACAATCCACTTCTACATATTATATTATAAAACCAATATGACATTAACTAATAAGTCAAAGTTAGTCAGCCATTGTTTAGGGTTAAAATGTGCTTCACTTTTAACTATGTATACCCTACTATATAAAATAATATTGATAAAATGAACAATTGGCTTTGGTCTACTGGGCCCAGGCACTCATGAGGCTTAAAATAAAGAAGGAAGAAATATAATACAGTAATCATAAAAGGAAACTACAGTACTTGCAAAAAACATAACAAACAACCACCAGTAATAATGATAGCAAGTGGTGATGACTGACAATATTGTATGTACAGTAGTTTATGACCAGATAGATGCCTTTTGAATTCTGAACCAGTTTTAATTTCAACAACATATTGTACTGTACATAATTTACCAAATGAGAAATATATGGTAAATTACGTACATATGCAATAGAATTACGTAAATCTGCATTAGAATTGTATTACAACATCACTATAACTAATACATACACAGGTGGAAATGAAACGAACTTATTCTCCCGACTGTACAAATAAATCTCTGACTGACCAATTTGATCAGGTTGGCGCGGCACGTTCTGTTCCCGTGCGTGTCCCGACGGGTTCTGGGGTGTTGAGTGCAGACATCAGTGTCGTTGTGATGTTGCAGCCGAGTGTCAACCTGCCACCGGTGCCTGTGTCTGTCCCCCGGGCAAACATGGTCAACACTGCTCCAAAAGTTAGTACCCTACTGTGGTATGGTGTGGTACACTCCCTTCTTACTTGTTCCAACCCTCCTCTGACCCTTACGTTTCTCTCCTTCCACTCTTCCACTCTGTTCTACCATCTAACTGGCATGCTTGCTGTCACACCTCTCTATCACCTTTTTCGGGCACTATAGGACCTAGATGTTGAGGCGCCTAACATCCATCAATCAATCAAATCAACCATCTAACTGGCGGTCTGCCTCTCACACCAGGTCCCACAACTTTACTTCCATACACCTTCTTTACAAACTCCTCACCTTGCATTCTCTTTTCATGTCCAAACCACCTCAGTTGTCTGAGAATTTAAAAAAAAATGTATATATAGATAGTCCGTAATTTATTTTTTGAGGGTTGTTGTTGTTGTTGTTGTTGTGGGTTATAATTACCTACTATCTGTTTCCCTCTTGTATTCCAGCTTGCTCTACTGACCGTTGGGGTAGTGACTGTGAACACGTGTGTCTGTGTCATAACGGTGGTATATGTGACAAGGTGTCCGGTGCCTGTGTGTGTCCCCAGGGATACATTGGTGCCACGTGTCAAGACAGATGTCCACAAGGAACCTATGGCAGCGGATGTCAACACACTTGTCTCTGTCAGAACGGAGCCACGTGTCAACATGATAATGGGGTCTGTCTCTGTCCTCCAGGCTTCACCGGTACATACTGTGAGATTGGTGAGTCTTTGTATGTACACACTTTATGTATTTACGGTACACCCTCGATATACAATGAATACACTTAATATACACACCTTATGTACACACTTCCAGGCTTCTATTATTCATTACCCATCACTTCATTTTACATTTCGTTCGCTCCCACTTTAAAGACCACCAAGTGTTTTTTCCAGGCTTCTATTATTCATTGCAGATACACTGGTGTAATCAATGTATCACAGTGGTCACAGATACCTCACTGCAATTATTATACTTTGTAGATGAAGGCACCTTGAATGTTTTTCTATATGACTCTTGGTTTTGAAATAATGATACGATCCATTCTTTACCTCACTGCACCCATCTCTTCTTCTAACTCTTGCAGGGTGTAGCAGTGATAGGTATGGACCAGGGTGTGCTATGAAGTGTCGTTGTCATCACGATGGAGAGTGTGACCCAGTGACTGGTATATGTCAATGTACACCAGGCTGGAGAGGTCACCGATGTCACAAACCATGCCATCAAGGTCAGTACACACACATACATACACACACACACAAATTAAATTATAGTAAAAAATGCACACACACACAAATTAAGTGATAGTACATACAAACACAAATTAAATTATTGTAAAAAATGCACACATACACACACACAAATTAAATTATAGTAAAAAATGCACACACACACACACAAATTAAGTGATAGTGAAAAATGCACACACACACACAAATTAAATGATAGTGAAAAATGCACACACACACATAAATTAAATGATAATAAAAAACACACACACACATACACATTTTTTCAGCATAATTTGGGGGGGGGGGAACATTTTGAATAGAATACCGTATGGGAAAATTAAATCATGTCACCTTACATAATATTATTTGGTATTATGTAAAAAATACTGTACTCATTTGTATACAATATATTATAGTATAGTACAGTACTGTAAATTGTATTTGGTGTGTAATTATTGCAGAAAGTAATGAACATGTTTTGATATATTATGTGATAATCATATAGGAGGGTAGTAAACCCCCCAAGCCTGTCCCCCTACTCCCGCACCCCCCAAAAAAAAATCCGACCCCCCCCAATAACTCCTCACACCTCCCTAAACTCCCCCAAGCCTGTCCCCCTATTCCCACACCCCATTAAGGAACTATTGGTATATTTTTCAGGGTTGTGGGGTGATGGGTGTGAACAGGTGTGTGACTGTGAACAAGGTAATGGTTGTCATCACATCACAGGTGAATGTCAGTGTAAACCAGGCTTCACCGGTAACAAGTGTCAGTATGGTAAGTAATAGTAGATATTGTTAGTATGGTAAGTAAATGTTGTTGTTAGTATGGTAAGTAGTAGTAGTAGTTGTTGTTATTGTGTCTGTCACTCAATAAAAGTTACGATTACGATTCCAGTTAAGAGATGACACTGTTATAAAAGGCAAAAAGGCTTTAATTGAGGCACCGTATGTTTACTTAAGTGATTTAACTCTCAACATCTGCAGATACATCTAATCCAGACTTGTATTATTATGATTTGTGAACAAATTTAAGTGTTACACCTGATCTAAGAAATAAAATGTTTTGCCACGTCCCCCACAGTGTGCAAGGAAGGTCGTTATGGTGCGAGGTGTGATGGTGAGTGTAGGTGTGGGTTAGGACAGCCTTGTGACCACATCACTGGCAACTGTTCCTGTCCACCCGGCCATCAGGGAACACAATGCCACCAGTGTAAGCAACAGTTGGATATTTTGTCTTCATGGTTTACTATTTAGTTTTCTATGACTTCATGGTTTACTATTTACTTTTCTATTTTTCTATGACTATTTATTTTTTTTATTTTTCCATGACTTCATGATTTACTACTCTATTTAATTTTCTATTTTTCTATGACTTCATGGTATACTATTTTGTTTTCCATTTTCCAATAACAGTCTGTGATTCTGGTCGTTGGGGTGAGGGTTGTATTGAGCCGTGTAGGTGTGCTGGGTCATCATTGTGTCACCCCGTCACTGGACAATGTTTCTGCCCGGCTGGACTCAGGGGAAGGAAGTGTAGACGGACCTGCCCTCGCAAGAGATTCGGAGTGGACTGTAGACAGGTTAGAGCAATCCCTATGTTATATTTTAATAGGTAGAGGGATTAATGTGTTATATATTTTAGGTGAAAGGATTGGTGTGTAGGGAAAAATCTTTGAGTTTAGATGTACCTTACCTCATATTTGACTTGGTATAAGGGCTTAAGCATTGTATAGTCAGTAAGAAAGTAGGTTATTCCATTCTTTTATTCAATCATCTGAGTTTGTCATTTATTATCACAACTAAAGTAACAGTACTGTACTGTAGTCTGAAACAGATTCTCCAATAATGACCACAATAAATTTCTTTCTCTTTCCCTCTCATCATTACTAAAGTGTAAAGTTAGTCTGAAGCATAGTCTTGAAAAATAATGACATAATAATCACCACAATAATTACTTATCTCTCTGTCTCCCTCCCAACCAAAATGCAAATACTGACTGCAATAACTGCCTCTCTCTCTCTCTCTCTCTCTCTCTCTTCCTCCTCTCAACAGAAATGCAAGTGTGAGAATGGTGGAGTGTGTGACAGTGTGAGTGGACAGTGTGAGTGTTCAGAGGGACACTTTGGACCAACCTGTCAACTCAACTGTCCTTCTGGCACCTATGGACCAGCATGCAATAAGGTTAATGAAGTAGAATGTCTGGTTGGTACATTGGAGTGCCTTGATTCCTCCAAACTATGTCAGGAAACAGGACCATATCAACAAAAGAAATGGTGTTAAATGTTGCTTGGAATAGTTTGGAGGAATTAGTTGCTTCATATTTACCTCCAACACAACACTGTACAATAACCATAAGGAGTCTGTCTTGTTGACAAATGCGAAGGCTACTGATTCCTCCTAACTGTGCCGGGAAACAGACGCCCTCAGTGGCACTAATTAGGGACCAGTTTTGTGACATAGTTTGGAGGAATCAGAAACCTTCCAATTCACCAACAAACGAAAATCCCCCTTATAAGTATCTGTATTATTTGTATATTCTAAGGTGTTTGATATTGTCACCCGTAATTAAGTAAACAAAAAGTTTGTTGAGAGATCTATAACCAAAACCAGGACCTGTTATACTTTTAGGTACCTAGACAAATTACTCTTGACTGAAGTGGCTGAGATACGAGGCTGATTTCTACAATGTATCAGTGTGTGTGTGTGATATGAGGATGGTTTCTACAATGTATCAGTGTGTGTGTGTGAGAGATATGAGGATGGTTTCTATTCTATAATGAGGTCCCATCCATCAGATACGAGATTGGCTTCTACAATGTATCTCTGTGTGTGTGTGAGAAGCATGGTGGTGTGTGTGTGTGTGTGTGTGATATGAGTGTGGTTACTATAATATATCCCATCCAACAGACCTGTGGGTGTGAACATGGTGGTGTGTGTGTGTGTGTGTGTGTGATATGAGTGTGGTTACTATAATATATCCCATCCAACAGACCTGTGGGTGTGAACATGGTGGTGTGTGTGACAGAGAAGGTGAGTGTAGGTGTCCAGCCGGCTACACTGGTGACCAATGTGAACGTCCCTGTCCACCCAACACCTTTGGTCCAAACTGTGTGTCACGGTGTACTTGTCTCAACAATGCCTTCTGTCATCCAGGTGTGTAAAATATATTGTATCCACTTCATTCATCCCACCTTGTTATTATAGATCCATTAACACCTTTAATAATTATAATAATATCACGGGAAACCTCATCCAAAGATTAAGGATTATAATGATGAAAGAGTCCAGCTTACATGGGAATATAGATTAAATTTAACACTTTAATAAGAAATCTAAGTTAAATTTGACATTTCTAATAAACTTTCATTAGGCTAATTAAATAATAAGATTGACATGTTAATGAATGTGAATATAGATTGAATGTAAATTTGACATTTATAATAAACTTACTGTACATTGGAATTATTAAATAGTAATATTCACATGTTAATGAATGTGCTTTAATTGCACTTTTCAGCCACTGGGGAGTGTCGTTGTGGTTTAGGTTGGACAGGTGTGAGGTGTGAACAGCAGTGTGTGGCTGGAAGGTTTGGTCCAGACTGTCAGATGGACTGTGCCTGTCATCATAATGCCACCTGTGATCGTTTCTCTGGTTGTTGTCATTGTGGGTCGGGATACTATGGACGATTCTGTGAACTGCGTAAGTACATTCTCACTCATTCACTTTGTCTCTTTGTCTTATCTTCATAATTTCTTTTCAACATCAGTCAGATATTTTCTAAATTATAAAGTAAGACAATTTTGAAGATGTACTTGGAATAACTTTATGACTGTTGGTATGGTAATACAAATGTGTATGAAAGAGCTGTGTATATCGAGAGTCTACACTAACTTAAATAAAACATTCCATTCACTGAAATTGTATGTATATAATATGTATAATGAGTGTGTTGGTGTGACTGTTTCAGAATGTCCCAAAGGTTTCTATGGAGAATACTGTAGGAAGACTTGTGAGTGTCATAACGGTGCCTCCTGTGATGCAAGTACTGGTCAGTGTCGCTGTACCCCGGGCTACACTGGAGACACCTGTGCTAATGTCTGTCCACCAGGTCAGGTCTTGGTCATAATTCCTTACTGTTATTCATATTGGTTCATTGGAAGTTAAGGGTCTGTGGGAATTGGGGGACAGGCTTGGGGGGGTTTTGGGGGGTGGAGGAGTAGGGGGACAGGCTTGGGTTTTTTTTTGGGGGGGTTAGGGGGTGCGGGAATAGGGGGACAGGCTTTCTACCAACCCCAAGCCTGTTCCCCTATTCCTGCACCCCCCTCAGTCCCCCCCAAGCCTGTCCCCTACTCCCACACCCCGTTAAGGGCCATATGCAAAAACATTCTTGGTGTTGGCGGTGACTTAGTACTGATAAAATGACTGTTGTTGTTGTTGTTGTTTGTCTATGGAGTCATTGTGTTGGTACCATGCCATCGTCAACACAACAGTTGTTCTTCCTTGTCGTCCACAATGTCATGAACCAAACTTGTGTTGAGAAAAAAAATCTAGCTAACAAACAGAGAGAAGCTGTGTAATGTTTACATAAGTCAGCCCAATGTGGATGATTATTATTGTCTGTAACTTGTGTGGAAAAATAAATCTAGCTAACAAACAGAGAGAAAGTGTCAAATGTTTACATAAGTCAGCCTAATGTGGATGATTATTATTGTCTACAACTGTACCATAGACTAATATTATGGAACATTACAAATATTACAGGAATGTTTGGTGTCCACTGCCGGGAGGAATGTCAGTGTGGTGTGTATGGATGTAACAGACAGACTGGGGAGTGTCTATGTCCACCTGGTACAAGGGGAATCAACTGTGCTATGCGTAAGTATTGTGCTACCCCCTCACCCACACTTCAACGAGGGAGTGAGTGAGTGTTCAATGAGGGAGGGAGGGAGGGAGGGAGGGAGTGAGTGTTCAATGAGGGAGGGAGGGAGTGAGGGAGGGAGGGAGTGAGTGTTCAATGAGGGAGGGAGGGAGTGAGTGAGTGAGACATGCAGTGTTCATGGACTCGAGAAATATGCGCGTTTTCTACACCTAAAAATCTCTGAGTCTATGAACATCGCTTGCCTCGGTGAAGCAAGTGATCGAGGCGACAGGACTTTTGCCCCAGACTGTACAGTTGGACACAAGAATTCATACACACACTGACTCTTCATGTTGAGGCTACACAAAATAAATTTGTATCCACACTGTTGTGTTTGTGGAGGGAAATGAAAGACTATGTAACTACAATAGAACAGTATTATTATTAGGTTTATTGTTTTGCAATCACTGATGAGTTTACTTAGTAGAGCATTCATTGCAGTACTTTCAGAATATTGAGATCTTTTTCCATATACTGTAGCCTGTGCAAGAATTCCTGTGGATAATTGTACACCAAACCATATGAAAAATGTACCACTCAGGTTGTGTTGAGTGAAGTGTACAGTCAACAGCATAAGTTCACTTCATCTTGAGAATAAAACCATCTATAATCTTGGGTTTACCATACAATACTAAGAAAGTGCCTTGGGTTTGACTGTACAGTATGTATATATGTATGTGTGTGTGTTTACAGCCTGCGGTGGTGGTCGTTATAAAATGAAGCATATTCTTTGGGTTTGACTGTATGTATATATGTGTGTGTGTGTGTTTGTTTACAGCCTGCGGTGGTGGTCGTTATGAAATGGAGCATATTTTTTTAGTTTGACTGTGTGTGTTTGTGTGTTTGTTTACAGCGTGTGGTGGTGGTCGTTATGGTCCCGGGTGTCAACAAGTGTGTGAATGTCATCACGGCGGTTCATGTCATCCCACGACTGGACACTGTTCCTGTACACCTGGCTGGCAGGGACCAACCTGCCTCAACAAGGATGGTGAGCAATCAACCATTATTATTATATACAAACACAACACACACACACACACAGACACATAGAGGCAGGCAGACACACAGAAAAAAAAAAAAAAAAAAAAAAAAAAAAAAAAAAAAGTTTATTATTTATTATTATTATTACACACACACACACAAAACACACACAAAAAAAAACACGCACACACACACTAAAATTAAACTATTGTATTTTTGTACACTCGGACTCAGGAGTTCGTATACACCACTGTGACATCAATGGGTTCGTAACGACTAGAAAATTTTATATAAACATTAATTTCCCAACACCAATTTTATATAAACATTAATTTCCTATCACCAAATTTATACATTAATTTCCCAACACCAAATTTATGCATTAATTTCCCAACACCAATTTTATATAAACATTAATTTCCCAACACCAATTTTATATAAACATTAATTTCCCAACACCAATTTAATACATTCTGGTTCTGGTTCCTGATATGCTTTGGAGAATATATCAAAAACATTTCAGTGTACCATATCTATGCTATACCACATTAATATTTTTTAAGCATATCAAAATATAATAATCTTGTATTTTCTTTTTCATGCCTCCAGGTGAAAGAAGTAAGTGTAAATATACAAATTATAGTATTGTACTGTATTTCTTTCTCTCTCTCTCCATTCCTTCTTATATACTGTACAACCTAACTTTTCCTTCCATTCCTTACTTCTCTCTCCTTTATCTTCTTTCTCTCTCTCCTCATTCTCTCTTTTATTCTCTCTCCTTACCTTCCTCTATCTCCATTTATATTTGTTTTCTGTCTCTCTCTCGTTTACTTAACTAAGTAGGGGGACAGGCTTGGGGGGGTTTTGGGGTGTGTGGGAGTAGGGAGTCAGGCTTGGGTGTGTGTGTGGGAGTAGGGGGACAGGCTTGAGGGGGGGGTTAGGGGTGTGTGGGAATAGGGGACAGGCTTTCTATCCACCCCAAGCCTGTCCCCTAATCCTGCATCCCCCAAACCCACCCCCACCCCCAAGCCTGTCCCCTACTTCCATACCCCCCAAAACCCCTCCAAGCCTGTCCCCCCTATTCCCACACACCCCTAACCCCCCCAAGCCTGTCCCCTACTCCCACATTCCCCCAAGCCTGTCCCCCCTATTCTCGCATCCCCTATAATAATGTGTTACTCTTTAGTTTCGTTTGTGACGGTTAGTGACCAGCGAGGCAGAGCAGACATCCCCGTGGAGTGGAGTTGATTCCTTCACCAACAACAACAACAACAACATCAGTCATTACTTGGTGGTACAACTCAGAGGTAACCAGGTAATTTTTATAACGACTCATTTCATAATAATTATTGGAAAATCTCTTAACCCCTTAACCAGGTAATTTTTATAACGACTCGTTTCATAAATAATTATAAGAAAATATTTTAACCCGTTGGCTGTATAAATCTGTAAATCCCACTCATCCAATCCTAATTAATCCCCTTTTTTTCTTTTCCTTTTAATCGGAGAGTCTGATAGTGATTCAGTCAGTGTGTTAATAATTATCCCAATTTAGTCAATGAGTTAATTTATCTTTACCCTTTGTTTATGTTAAATGTGTTAATAATTATCCCAATTTAGTCAATGAGTTAATTTGTGTTTACCCTTTGTCCATGTTGGGATGGGATGGTCTTGAACACACACTGTCTCCAAACCAATCTGTCTCTTTTTCTTCAGTCATTATTATATACTGTTGTTATAAACTGTGACAATATACCATGATATAAAAGATGTACAGTTGCCAAAAAAGGTACTGCGACAACTATTGATACAATATTAAATATATTAATGTCCATAGTTGTTTGTATGGATTATAAGCATGTCTTACAGAAGGATATGTATATTTCCTTCTGTTATACATGTTTATAGTCCCTACAAATAGTTGTGGATATTACTAGGGTTAAAGTTCTATCAAGATTTGTCGCAATACCTTTTTTGGCAACTGTACAGTATACCTATTGTATAACATTAGACACACAAACTTCCAATAGAATGTAGTAAAATTTACAGATGCAGGATTGTACCTGACCCGGGCCCTCATATAAGGCTGGAAACACACAAGTGGAAATAAATGGAAATGCATCCAAACTAAACGAGGAAGGAAATATATAGTGATTATTATAAACAGAAGCCTATGGAAAGAAAGAGCAGACAGACAACAGTGATAGAAGAAAGTCCTATTATATAGTGATAGATATTGTATAAAAAAAAATGCTCCCCACTGCACTGAGAGAGATGCAGAGTGTAAAAGTGAAATGTTGTGAAAGTTGTGTGTAATGAGTTTCCCCACACAGTAAATCCCTCAATATAACACTTTACAGGCCCAAGAGATCACTCACTTATTAGTCTGTCTGTATGGTAATGATAGCAAGAGTCGAGGAAAATATATTCTGATCTTCAATGATAAACCGAGTGTGAAAATTGATAGTGGGGAATATATACACGCGCTGTTGCTTTCGAGGGCTTATAACATACAGTATATAGAAAATGTAAGACTGTGTAACTTCAATACAACATTATTATTATTAGGTTTGTTGTTATGTAGTCCCAGGGTTCCTTGGTAGACCATTCATTACAGTACTTCCATAATAATAACCTCTCTTTCCATATAGCCTGTGTTAGAATTCCTCCTGTGGCCAACCAGTCTGTATATATTTTATGATTTATTACGGGTGTACCGGTACTGTATCTGTTTGTTAGATGGAGATCAGGGGTTTGCTTGCAGGGTTTCCAACATGTTTGTGCCAAAAATAAATGTGACTGCCTGTGACATACAAGTAGTTAGAGAAAAGGGAAGGCAAGCACTGGTAGAGGAACAAGGGTGTTATGGGTAACGAGGAATATTAGGAGACTTGAAAGTGATTTAAGGGTGGTAATCCTTTTTTGGTACAACATTGGAGTGACATGATTTCTCCACTGTATGCCAGGAAACAGGACCGAAAAATACAGAAATAATATTGGCATGTTGCTTGAAATAGTTTGGAGGAATCAGTTACTCCAGATTTACCAACACAAAACTTCCTCCTTAACTCAGAAATGAAGGAGCATCAAAACATCTTCAAAAACAGAGACAATAAACAACTTGGCTACAGTATACTGGACTGGACTTGGTGTTCTCATAAGGCTCCCTGGAAACATAGGAAAAGTGTACACAAACTAAAACAGTACAGAACAGAACAGTACAGTACTCCCCTCAGTGGAAAAACAATTTGGTGATGTACAGCACTGAGTTGGGGATGGACATTTAACTGAATAATCTTTTAGTAAGTGAACCTTTAAGGACCCTGTGATCGTGTATGAGAATTGGAGGCTTCCATTTCCTGCCGACTATACCATGAAACAAGCTCCTTCCATATAGGTGGGGTTTCATGGCAATATTTGAAGGACTCGTTTACTGTACTTTCAATTTCCTGACAACATCACAGGGTCCTTAATAGGTTCAAATATTGCACCACTAGATATAAGAGAATAGTAATAGTGATACTGTAATTTGTATATACTGTATGTTTAACCAGAAAATGAACTGTATTATATTGGTGCTAAAAGAGTGTAGTAACAGATTTTGGTTTCCTGTTTTATGTGGCATCTAAAAGTCCAACAGTGAGGGACTTACCATTGCAGACAACAGTACTGTACACCTCCACATACTTGTTTGCAACTGTTTACTTATATTAGTAGAATAATGGTTGCAGGTATTAAGGAGCTTCAAGATTTGTACTTATATCAGTACTGTACAGTAATTCATTAACTTATATTGCTTTCAAGAAGTCATAATCAAATTTTTTTTTTTCCATATTAAAATCTAACTGGCCCCAGCCACTCTCTTGTAGTACTTCAACTGTCCCTCCTCTTTTGTTTTCAGTCATCCTCAGATCAGACAAATCAAGATCTAACGAGGAAATCCCTTAATGATGTAAATATACTAATTTCTATACAAGTGCTGGTCATATTAAAATAATTATTATATCATTGCTTTAGTTTGAAATTTAACTTTTAGATGCCATTATAAAATGTGACAAAAGATAAAACTGTTAATTATGGCATCAATGACTTTACTGAAGATACTGTATAATTTTTTACATTTGTAGGTCATAATGTTTTATTCTGACATGAAATGTAAAAGTCAATAGTCAGTCTGAATTGAAGCCTTAGTGGAGTGTTATTAATTTACTGTTGTGTAGACTGTACTGCTGTACAGTAGAAATACCTCTTAAAGTTTCAATATTTAGGTACAGTACTGTATTGTATTGTACAGTTGGCAGCATAAGTTTGCTTCATTTCCACCTGTGTATGTATTATGAGCTATACTGATGATGTAACACAATTTGAATGGGGAGATGACAGATATACATGTACTTCTCATTTAGTAAATCACATGTTGTTAGAATAGAAACTGGTTCATAATATAACTATCTGGTCATATTGGCCTTATTTAGTACACGAGACAGATGCAAATTTCTGCTGCCGGCTGTACAATGTATCCAATATATATGTCATACAATACTACCTGTATTGTACTGTATCTAAAGTAACATTTAATTACCAACCAGCAGCCTCCCTCACTTCATATCTTCCACTTTATAAGATTCCCTCATCACTTGGTTGTGATCATAACAATGGTCTCAAACCAGACTCTTAGGTTTGTTTTCCAGGCTGGTGGAATTGTTAGACAATTTTACCAAGCTCCTTTGTCCCTGTTACCAAGCAACTATGTGGTCATAGACTGTGAAAGGAACCTACCAACTCCTAACACATGTAATAATATACCCAATGTATGTGTAGGATAAGTTTTCCTAGCTATATCCACCTTTAGTGAAGTAATCTAGTCCAGCAGTGGACTATAATCAACTGCACAATTTTCTTCTAAAGAAATGGAGCCTATATGTTGCTGGTTGGAAAATTCTTAAACTAAACTGTGTTATATAGCAGTACAGTATGATATTGTACTGTACTATAATATATATGTTTAATAAGCACTTAAGCTTACCGGTATCTTATATGTTCAGTACTAGAAAGTGGTGAGTTATGAAGCTGTCAACTATAATGCAGATTGTAGATATTTTATACAGTATGTTGTGTAATTCTTTAAGATCAATGAGAGAATTTCTGGAGTCTTTGGATATTGGTTTGATCAATGAAAGTAGAAAATTGGCTCAATTTGTTGATGTCCAGATGTCCTTTAATATTGCAGGTAAGTTTGTTAAATTTAGTTAAGAATAATTGCAATAATTATGTAACAATTAAATGTTTATGGTAGGTATGCAGTCTACCTACTGTAAATCAATATACATAGAAACATCTAAAATAAGTGCTAAATATTTCAGATCTTAAGAGTAACAACTAAATCATCATCATCTTTTTACATCCTTCCTTTATTTCCCATTATGCTGGAATTTCTACTTGCCATAGCTGTCTATTCATTGACTTAAGTTTCTTCTTTTTCCTCCTTAAGGCAACATGTACAGTATATAGTACATGTTTTATATAGTTGTCTATAGCAGACATCAATACATATATGTAGGAGGATGCAATTATTTAACCCATAATTGGGGCCGACTAGCCATTGACTCTTAATGTTCAATTTCACCCATTTCTGACAGTCTAAATTATTCACTCAATTTTCACTAGGCCCAAATGTTGAGTTGTCAATTTTACCCGTTTCTGAACTTGGCAATACTCAATTACTCATGTAATTTTCCTGGACAGTTGTTGTTGTTTATCTTATATGGTGCACTGTAAGGATCACAAGAGCAAAGGTTGATCTGCTTCTTTTCAACAGAGGAAGTATTGAATGAAAAAGGAAAGGTGTAGGAGGCTAAGGAAGGATTAAGAGCTGAAGCATTAATCATCATCATGTTACTTATTTCTCTTTAGCACAAATTTTTCTGAAGAATTCATTAACCTTCACAAAACTTTGCATCACCAATTTGTAGCAGAACAACAAAGGTACCAAATTCCCTCATTGATTTTCTGATATATTGTAGGGATATGTAAATATATAATTTGCACGAAGTTGTACATATTTCTTCTATGCATTGAATTTTAACACTTAAATATTGCATGCTCATATGATAAGTTTGGGTCATGTATTGCTAGTCAAAGCAATTATCTGAAGTGTTCATATTCAAAATGATTAGATATGTAAAAATGCTATTTCCATTATATTTTAGAGTTTTGTATATGATGCACTGTCAGGCAATAATCTATAGTGACTGAGTTGGCACCAAGAAATACAAGGGTACTTAGTGGGTTTTGGCACATTCACACAAAGCCAAATTAATATGTATAGCTTCACTTTACCAGGGAGAGAAACAACAGTTAGGTTACAGCCTACCAGGTAAGGCCCTAATAAGGCTGGAAACCTGAAAAAAAAAATATTGGGAGGAGGTGGGGGTGGTGTGATAAATAGAAGAATGTAACGAGAGGAATGTGTAGGAAAAGTTAAGGCCTAGATGTAGTGTCTATGAAACTATTGTATTAGCCATCATACCCATGCAGCCAAAGATATTTCTTATGTCAAGACTAAATTTCTCAAGAATGTGAACTAAAGTCACAGTTTACTTTATGTAATTGTCTTTACAGAAGAAAATTGAAACAAGACTGTTCTAAAAATCCCTGTTAACCTATTGATGCCTCATTGTTTACCTCATCTGGAGTGTTCTTACATTTTACTGTACAGTATCTGTTTGACCCAGCCATACAATTTTTATTATAGCCATCCTTATCTGGAATTGTCACTGCCATAAGTTTAAAGCTTTAAGTACACTCACACTCCAATAACAATTCACACGTCAACTTAATGGTTTTCTGTGCACGATGTTGGACGTTTCCAGTGATTGATGTAATGAATTCCACCCAAGCCAGTCCATATTGGTCATGCACATCTTATTTCTCCTGAGGAAAGTTGGAAAAGTAAATATTTTTGTCATCCATAGAAAAATTACAATATTGATCTGTGTTGTAAATTTTCATACTCTATAGACCTAGCCTACAGATATAGCAATGTATATTATTTCCATCATTAAACATTAAGTGCCGATTCCACAGTGGTTTGTAAGCACTGTAACGAAAGAAACTGAATTGTGTAAATAACTAGTGAATTATTTGATGACCCCACTATGGAACTACCTGACATGTTTTTGTGGCTATGGATACTGAGTTTGTAGGATATAATTAAGACTGACAGTGTGGTTGGGAAGGATCATAAACCAAAGCCACTGTGGAATCGACCCCATGTATCATGGCTGGTATAGGAGTTAAGAGGGCAGTCAGTTGTGGGCAAATTGGGAATCTGCTTTCATATCTAAACATTGTATTGAAACAGAACCTCCACATTTAATATTGATAAAGGGGATAGTTTTGTTATAGCATTATGTGTAGGTCTCTCTAGTTTCCACTTTGCCCATGACAGTCTCTTCTTATGGATGTCGTCCACAATGGGCCCCAAGTTTAAGCAGAAACACAAGTTCTACAACCACCACAAACCTTGACAGTACTGTAGAGTTAATAACAAATTTCTGAGATTGTGGAGTGGCAAAGTATATAGCAACTAAGTCACATTGAACATTTGTGAGTGTACAGTAATTTGTAATACTGTATGTAAAATAATTAATATTAAGTTTTAGCTAAGTTGTGTGCTAAGTTCACTTCATTATGTTGTGTCAACACGTTGTATTTCATTTTTTATACAATAGAATTCCTGATATTAAATAATTTGAATTAATTCCACCATAGTGGTCCAGGACTTCAGACGTTTATTGGTTAACTTAAAACTTGAAATATACAATCTAACATTCAAGCAAGAAAAATCCAGTGGAATCATTGAAGAAAAATACACGAGTCAAGACTAGTGTTCAAACAATTACAGTAAACCAAGTAAATACTATAACATTAGTAAACTATAGGACTAGTCTGAGGCAGTAATGTTTAATTAGATGTCTTCCAGTGTATGGAATAAAATATGTATTTCACTTGGTATGCTTGTGTACAGAACTGGATTCCTTAAAGTTTCTTTATGTATTTTCTTCTACCAAACTACTACTGTACTGTACTTTGAATCAACTTCCACTATATTTCTTAGATGGGGGAAGGCATGTCAATGATCCGAGATGTTCCATTTCAGAACACTACTGTACTCCATTGTTTACACACACAGTACACTCAACCCTCGGCTATTGTGGGTTTGGCTATCACACCTATATTAAAAGCTGCCAATATACCATTATCACCCACAAATAAATGGCTATCACGCAACCAAAATGAAGAAAATTTTTGAACACAACGCCGGCCTAGCTCACTGCCAGCACTAATTGGCTGCTTGCCTCCAGCCCGGCCCCACCACCAACATGGATATTTCCCACCAAGCCATTCAACAGCACGTTTTCTGTGTGCGAACAGTAATAATGACAACAATGGCATTTTTTGCAAGTGAACAATGGCAAACAATAATACTGCTGCACCAATCAGGGAAATCAAGAAGAGGAAGAAGATGGGCACGTGAAAACTAGTGAAATTCTCTCGCCTTTAACCAGTGTTACCAGATCAAACAGTCCTGGCATCCATTGGCCACTTGTGCCCACCACCCACTCATTAAATGTAATGGTGTCTGCCTGGCGTCATTTGTGCTCTTGTGTGGAAGGGGCCTTACTTGTGCCGAAAAGTGGTCAACACAGGATACTGTATATTTGGAGGTCGTGGCACCAATTACAATTATTCCTATAAGTTATTCATTTCGGCACCAATTGGGCGAGATAGCCGAGGGTTGAATGTTAGCATCACCATGGGTATATATTGTAAGTGACAAGTAACAAACTCCCTGATCATCAATGGAACAGGACATAGAAAAAGAAGTGAATATTCCCTATGCCAAACAATTCAATAATATTACTAAGATTAACCTAGTAATCAAGGCTGTACTGTTGGGGTGAGATTAGGTTATGTAAATACAGTTAATATGCCAATTAAAATATTATTAAATACAGTACCAGATTCGATCTAATTACAAACATTCTACTCGTATAAAAAAATAAACTTTTTATCAAATTTAGCAGCAATAGGTTACCAATGTTACAATTTGCATCTTAATCAATTATCACAATTGCTGTTTAGTTAATCTTAAATGTGCATAGCCCAATACAGTACTTATTTAAATAGAATGGTAATATAGGATGCAGTAAAAATGCTAAATATATTACTGCAGTGTAATATTATGCAATATACTGTGTAGCAAATATTTTTAGATCTAGTTTTAAATCCAATCCAACTAAAGTAAATTACTGTACTATACTTCATAATTAATTTCCAGTTGATCCAGATTTAACAAGTGAGATATCACTGACTACTCAAAATTATCATAAAAAAAAATGGCCTCAACAATTTTGATTGATAAATTTACTTAATACAAGATGATCATGGATGACCAGTGAGTGAGATGAGAAAAACTCACCCAAGTGACAGTACAGCACAAATGCCATATCTATCATTCTGGATCATAAACTGTAAAAAAAAAAAAAAAATAGTATTGTATCAAATGAGGGCCTTAGTTTTTCATGATCAAGAGATTCTGTCAATGAGTATTACTATCGTTACAGAACACATACATAATGAAATTGGACAAATTCTCACCAGTTACCTTTCTCTGTTTAATGTCATGGGTTGAGTACCAGGTTTCCTGCAAATGCCACAAGTTGAGGCAGTATGTCACCAGCAATGAGCTCCTGCAGTAAATGTACAGTTACACGGGGCAATTTGTGGCTAGTTTTGCAGCCAACTACCTCACCCACCACCTGCAAAATCAGGCAACCAAAGCGAGAAGAGTGAGTGGTTGAGTTTAGGTGTAAATGTATATGTCTGCCTCTCCAATGCAACATCTCCTGCCTGTGTGTAGACATTTCTTTGAAACTTACCGGCAACTAACCGCGAATTGCCCCATGTGAAGGTGCCTTAATACCACATGGTAGAAAACCAGGATGTAGGTGTCTGAAACATTCCAGTAGAGCTACGAATAATCATCAAGCAAAAGTAAAATTAGGATATAAATGGATACAATGAAAAATACAGTCATCTAGAAAATGAAATGTTTCCAATATATATATTTAATATCCTATAGGCAAGGACGAAAACACAGCAGCACTAACATTAAGAGCTAAATACAGGGAACAATCAAAGTTCAGCCAAGAATGTGTATGGTTCACAAGCTAATGTGATACTGGACATGTTTTTTCATTCAATTATGTGTTAAATAGGAATTACTTACTGTAGATGATTCTCCAGCATACACTCTAAATTGTAACTATTCCACTATTTGATATTCTTGGCTTACTTCTGTGTGTCCCCCATTCAACACATTATTTAAAATAGGTACCTAGCCTACTCCTTCACTGAAATTAAGCAGACTATAATGAGGTTCAAGCCAATTAAATGTAATGTTAGTGCTGTACTGTACATCACAGATTCATACACTACATTGCCATTTTTCAAATTTTTTAGTGTAGCACTATGCAAAACCTTCACCAGTTTGTCCCCATTAATATTTGTTTATTTAAAGTGCAGTTAAAAATATGACTGAATGCAGTTAAAAGTTACAGAACCCTATATAGACACCCAAGAAGAGGATCATACTGAAATACTGATAAAAATGTATAGAATATTAAATTTCTGTGGATTAAGGGGGTGTGGGAGTAGGGGACATGCTTGGGGGGTTTTGGGGGGTGCGGGAGTAGGGAGACAGGCTTGGGGGGTTATGGGTGGGTGCGGGAATAGGGGACAGGCTTTCTACCGCCCCACCCCAAGCTTGTCCCCCTACTCCCGCACCCCCCCAACCCCCCAAAAGCCTGTCCCCTAATTCCCTCACCCCCTTAATCTTACAGTAAAGTTGAAGTTGATACACCACAGTATCAGAAGTATTCCTCATATTAATCCTAAAAGTATTCAAAGCTCTAATAACATTTAGTCCTATGAAGCATTGTGTAAGTTTTGGACTGGATTCCTCAATGGGTGTTTTGGATATTTTAAACATTAATTAGCAATAATGCACTTGTGAATCAAGCTCAAGAAATGGAGTTCTTTAAGTGTCTGAATTTTAACTGTGGAGAACAAAATTATAATATATACTGTATAAGAGCAGCAAGTTCCTTATGCCACCAATGCAACATCATCATGTGCAGTGTCTGTGTTGGAAGTATTCTGGTCAGTCTCCACTTCACTTTCCTCATTCAGGATCTGTTGGTCATCACCAGGAGGCATCTGACTTTGTTTCTTCAGGAAGACGTATTCATTTGCCAATATCAAAATCTGTGAGGAGATGATAACCTTTTAACTTTCAACATTTCTTTCCTGTATGCATACCCACCCAAAGAATTAATAGTAGAACATTATTAAGATTCTGATTGCTACCTGTAATGGTCCTTATGCTCTTTAAAGGTCATCTTTATTAGCTGCAATGGTCTGTACATCCACCAAAATGTTCAGTGACTCAAAAGAACTCTAAAACCTGCTGTCAGATCATGAGGTTAATTTATAAATAACTGTTAAAGAGTCTGTTGTTGAAATTCTTCAAGCTATCTTGGACAC
Organism: Petrolisthes manimaculis; assembly: GCA_034508575.1. Classification (NCBI taxonomy): domain Eukaryota; kingdom Metazoa; phylum Arthropoda; class Malacostraca; order Decapoda; family Porcellanidae; genus Petrolisthes; species Petrolisthes manimaculis. Next base: position 78,280 of record JAWZYT010000850.1, on the reverse strand, counting down.
ATAAATGGGTTGTACAGTCCAGGTGAAAGATACTTGTCCCATTTGAGTAACCAGTATCTATTATCAGGTGTATTCTTGCTTTTTATTACCATCCTCAATACTGATTTTGGCACTGAGGAACTTGATATTGGGAGAAATTGACCATCTTTCACCATTCATGTGTCTAACTGTACAGTTTAAAAAAAAAATATTGAAACAGAAAAGATTGATTAGCAGAGAAACATACGAATAAAAATAAATAAAGGTACAGTATACATACAGCAAGATAGATCTATTATAGTCTGTTCAAAATTTGTGTTCCACTATAGCCTCTATCTATCTAGCTATTTCTATCTATCTATCGCTATTTCTATCTATCAAACTATCGCTCTATCTATCTATCTAAGCATAAGAGGCCCAAAGGAACACAAGTTTTGAACAGAGTATAGCTACATACCTGAATTACAGTGAAGACCATCATTATTACACCAGATATTATAGGTATTGCTAAGTCAGGTCCATAGGCGCACACTGAACCCATAAATCCAATGAACGATAAAAGTCCCTCAATTCCTGTCCTTGCTGCCCTCTGTGGATGATAACACTTGTAATAATAATTCATTCTTATGACTCACATGGAATGATATGTTATTCCCATATTATATTCACATATAGAAACTCTTTCAAAGGGTTGGCCAAGTTAGAACAGTTAGTCCTACAACTTTCTACCTCCTCATGGTAAGGTTTCACTGAAGGGTCTGTTTATCAATCATGAAGGGGCTATTTCCTCCCTCCTGAGAACTCTGCAAGCCCCAAGAGAGTATGCATATAGTGTAGTGTACAGTAATGTGTGTACGATATAATTGAACATTTACACTACTATAGTTGCAAATATTTTTAAACAATGTAGTTAGGCTGCTCAGGCAAAAGTTATATAAAGGGGACGTGATTTGTGAATACAGAAAGCACAAAAAGGATGCTGTTTAAAGGCCAGTTAAAAATTACATGTGGGTCATGAAGGGAACAAACTCTGTCATACACTGATTAACTCACCCCCTTAAACGACACCAACATATCCTCAGAAAACTTGATGTAAAGGAGAACTGAAGGAATCACACGACACAGGATAGAGATGTTGACAGAAAATAACACTACCATTCCCCATTGATCCTGCAGGTGGCCCCACCAATTACATGACATCATAATGATCAGCACAAAACTCATCACCTGATAAAGAGAAAGTGAGAGAGAGAGAGAATATTAACATTATTCACCACTTTATGATACATGCTCAAGTGTAAAGTAAGGCAATGTTTCCTTTCATTTAGTATGATAATAATTACATCACAGTAAATAGTTTTGTAACTTTGGAAATATCTCAGAGGGTTATTTAAGTTATATTGACATCCTCATAATAATATATGTAATATATCGTACCAATGTTCGTACTCAACCACTTAAAACTTTCATGAGTGACTGTTGATTACAAACCTTCCTATAACTCATTCGAACAGATTATTTCAATTTCTTTTTACAGCAAGTCTTTGTAATGCTTCTTGTCCTTAAAGAAAACAGTAGCAAAATTCTGTCAATATAAATCACTGGTATCAAGAAAATGTTCACGAAAACATCCACAGTTTCACACAAAATCTTAAAACAATCAAAAGTTTACACTATTGGCTACAGAAAGAACAATGCTTTGCTACAGTGGCGTCACCAATAACAAGTACCTCTTCATGGACATATACATTAAACATACCACTAATATTCTATATGATAGATACAAGAAATATTAAGTTGGAGGGGTCTGATAGTTCAGTAAATGATTGGTACAGTTCATGATGCCTTGGATATAAACAAGCTATTTTTCAGTATTCATCATCTGAGGTGTCAAAATGTTTCCTTTGAGACTTGCACCAATAGTTTTGTGATCATGTATACATAGATATCTTATACTTACACCTGAGGCAATGTTGTTGATGCAGTTTCGGGATGACTTCACCTTGTCACTCACTTCATTGACTGTCTGGAGTGCTGACAGTGAATTGTTAGCAAAAACGTCACTGAGAGACATGGTAGAGATTTGATCTACCACAAACTTCACAAACCTAAAAGGTTTTTGCAACATATTTGGTGTGAAGAGGTTGGCAAGTAAGTGGATGAAGGTAACGATGCCTGTTACCGTTGAAAAGATGGTTATCTCCATCATACTTGGATGATAATTATGGGAATCTGGCGAGAGGGCTCTCCTGAAGAATGGTGAACCCAGAATGGCGATGAAAATGTAGCCCAAGCCAGATCCCACCAAAGTAATAATGGTCTGTAAGAAATTAATTATAATTACACCAATATCATAATAAATTATCACTCAAAGCAAATACTAATTATTGACTTGACCAACTCCTTCACTGTTTTACAGCCTTACTATGATAAGTAGTGTCACTTTGATAACTATATTTTAGGTTTGTATAGATTTCATAACTCAAGACACTGGGAAAAGAATTAAATGTTACCCACCAAGGAAAGAGGAACTAAAAACTATTGTGTAGTGGCAATTGAGGTTCCAATTTCCAAGGTTACCATTGCTCATCAGTCTACAATTGATGAATTGGAAATGAGAGGCTCATGTACATTTACCAGGTGGGATGGAGAAAGTAATGAGTGTGTATGAGAGATGTAGTAGGAGTGAGAAGGCAATTGGTATTGAGTGTGGAGTGGTTGAAAGTAAAGCATAATACACTGAGGTGGTTTGGGCATGGAGAGAATGCAAGGTGTGGAATTTATAAATAAGATGTATGGAAGTGAAGTTGTGGGACCTGGTATGAGAGGCAGACCTTCGTTTAAATGGCAGAACAGAGTGGAAGAGTATGTGAGGGTCAGAGGAGGGCTTGACCAAGTAAGGAGGGAGTGTTGGAACAGGGAAAACTGGAGACACTTCTGCCTTGGCCACCACCTTGGAGGGAGTTCCCAGAGGGAACGAGGCATCAGAGCTATAGATAGATAGACTTAAAAAAAAGTACCAGCTTACAAATATTCATGGCAAATGTTTTTGGTTAACTGTGAGCTAAAGTTCTTACCCAGGGCCGGTGTGATATTCCAAAGTAGTAGGAGGTGAACGCCTCAAATGTGATCAGTAGACAGTATGTTGCTGTTCCCATAACAGGCAGACTCAGCCATATGGGGTAACGGACACGTGGACAGTTCCAGTACACGTCACCATCATTGGTGCATCTTGTTTCAATTCCTCGCATAAATGGGGATTGCCAGTCACACAAACATATAATAACATACACCCCAAGTGCCTGCAGAGGAAAAACACAAGTACTGAAAACATTACATATGGGTAGGGACTCCAGATTACTGTAATAAAACAAATGTAAGTGTATGCAAATAGATATTATATTATCTTTTGATATAAGAAGGGTTTTCTTGTGACATCTTAAATCTGGTACTACTGCAAGTAAGTAATCAAACCTTCCAACAGGTAACAGGTTTATTGAAAAGATCAGGAAAAATACATGAATTACCCAATGTTGGTAAAGATTTGTCTCACTAAAAATGGTTTGCAAAGAACATATAACTTCATCATTACTCAACCCTTAACTAAGCCTTAACCATTGCAATTCCAAAGTCCTGGCTCTAATTCCACCAACATTTATTATATAATATACAAGACCTCCCTGAATATGTGAATAATTTTCATCAAAATATTTATAATATAACAGATGTGATCAGAAGCCTTACATAATAAAATAAAAATATTGAGAACTAACCATCCGGGCAACAAGGAAAGCAGTATTCCATGTAAAGAAGTTCATCCAGTTTATGGTTGGCCAGGCAGCTCTCTGACGTCTTAGTTCCCATATTGCCAATACAGTCTATAAGGAGTAAACAAACCATAAGTTACTGCTTCACTACTATTAGTACAACAAGGTCAGGGAAATTATCTTTAAAATAATGTATATCGTTCCATTTTAAACCATTTATTATGTATGTGTTTTGTAGTGCATGCAAGTACTGGTAATTATTATTTCATTATGGTTTTGTTTTGTGTTCTAACTTCTTACCACTAAAACAATATTCTTGTTGTCTTTAAAAAAATTTCAGCAAATGCTGGCAAGTTTTCTTGACAGAGGGAATATAATATTGTGCTTTAATTATTTTGTCACTTCTTTACACCAAAATAAATAGAGGTCCCTCTTGGACTATATTTACCTGGAGTGACAACAGCAGCAACAATGCTATAAAAGATGCCATCATCCAAACAGCCATTTGGAAGAAGTCTTCATCTTCAACGTCCACATTACTTTGGCTTACCAGTGTACATGTTAAGGTAAGAGCACTCAATGCAAAGGAGGTGTACAAACTCTGAAAACAACCACAAAATTTATACTCAAATTTCTTTCACCTTGATTGTTCAAATAACTTCTGAAAAATTTAAATCCATTTATCTGGTTCTTTTTTATAAAGCTCAGAATCAATTTTAGCAAAATAGAGCACACTTGTAAATGTAATAACTAAGTTGGCAGTCATGAGGCCCACCCTTTGTAAATGTTTTGTAAAATTACACATTTTTGGCATAACTCTGCTAACAAACAAACTAACATTGACCAACTCAACCTAAACCAGAGATTTCTGATCACTGATATTTACGTATATGACAAATTATGAGGATCAAGATTGAATTTCAGTCATTTATGCATCATCATAAACAGCACCAGAATCTCAAGGCTACTTATTTTCCTTGTTCTAGGAAGGTTATGTAAATGAGGCTGTCTAAGTAAGATCCCAAAAGGCTCTCCCAATTCAGGTTAGGTTTGAATTAGGCTAAGCACGTCTGTAATGCTGTACTGTGTGCTGGGAGGCAATCCCATTGACTGTCCAGGATCCAGTTTCATGATATCAAAGCACATGCTGGAAGGTTGAAGGTGTCATCCACCTTCCTCTTACCCTTCCCTGCATGACAGTACATGCTTTAATGATGCACATCTATCTATCTATGCTCCCCTCAAGGGGATGGCCATGCCAGAAGTGTCTTCAGCTTTCCCTATTCCAACCCTCCCTCCTTACTTGGTCAAACCTTCCTTTGCCCCTTACTTTTTTCTCCCTGTTTCCACTCTTGTTCTGCCATCACCATAAATCCTCAATATTTCTGTCATAGCTCTCCTATCAACTCTTCCCGGGTAGATAATACCGACTACTCTAAGAATATGTATCCAAAATTGTACAGTTGCCTCAAGGTATTTCTTTACCCCCTGTAGTGACTGTGAAGTGCATGTGGCATCGCTGGACATGTTCGGATCACATTCAGAAATAGTGAAGCATTGTGTTACTCGTAAATATGATTCAACAGGGAGATTGGTCTCATTCATCTACTCCACACACTAAATAGTGGGTAAAGGAATACCTTGAGGCAACTGTACATGAGTCTGTGAGGAAAAACAAAAAAGAATCATTATGAATTCAACTTACAACTGTAGTGGTAAACATATTAGTGCAGCATGATGCCATCAAGATGGTTAGAGAAGTGACGGCTGAAACAGCAGATGGAAGAAACACATACAACCGAGCATCATTACCAAGCCTGGCATAACTATTACTCTCATCTATAAAGTCTCTATAGGCCTGAGTATCCTTGTTGTCATGATGTCTGCTGTGGAAAAACATTAACTATATAAACTGACAGTACAATACAGGAAACCTATGTCATACATATTCTACTACAGTATATTGTTACACTTATGCACAATCTTAATTACATGGCAGAATTTTACTAATAAATGTTGTATACTGTATCTTACTACTGTATATGCTTACCAGTTTAAGTGAACTCAAAGTTAACATCAAAATTCCCTTAAGTAAAAACAAGACACCAATTGTTAAACTTTCCCTCCTCTACATTTCTCAGGCACTTACCTATACTGACTCATAGAGCTTGGTGTGGTAGGTGGAGTAGGTGGAGTAGGTGGTGGAGTAGGTGGAGGCCCGTCTGTAACATTGAAGTTACTGGCTACCAAATAGAGTTCCAACCCACATAATGGCTGTAATAACAAAAGGAAAGATTATTATATTCGTACACATTCCCAAATATTAATCCACATTTTCATAACATACAACACTATAGAATGTGGGTGGTTATTAAGGGGGTGCGGGAGTAGGGGACAGGCTTGGGGGGAGGGACTGGGGGTGTGTGGGAATAGGGGACAGGCTTGTGGGGGTTTGGGGGGGGGTTAGGGGGGGTGCAGAATAGGGGGACAGGCTTTCTACCAACCCTAAGCCTGTCCCCCTATTCCAGCACCCCCAAGCCTGTCCCCTACTCCCACACCCCCTTTAAGACTCAGGGATAATTATCATATAAAATAGCTTACAACCTGGACATACAATAAATTAACACACTTAACTAAACTATTCATTTTACACTCGGCCCCGAAGTTAAGACCACTAGATGTTTCCCCATGATTCTATTATTCATTATGGTACTATAAAGACAAAATCATTTACTACGTCTGTGTAAAAAGGATTTTTTTTTTTTTTTTTCAGTTTTCTGTTATTTATTACCATACAGACTAAATGATACCATATAGAGTCTGTATTAAAAGGATTGTGTGTGTGTGTGTATTCCCAGGCTTCTGTTATACATTACCGTACAGACTAAATGATATATAGAGTCTGTATTAAAAGGATTGTGTGTGTATGTGTGTGTGTTCCCAGGCATCTGTTATACATAACCATACAGACTAAATAATAATACTGTGCCTGTGTAAAAAGTATATACTCTATATACCATATGTACTAAATTAATTCTTACAAATAGAGAAAAAGAAAGGAAAATATATACTGGATAACCAAAACAAATAGAAAAAGATAAAGGAAGATGGATACTGGATAACCCAAACAAATAAAAATAAAGGAAAATATTTACTGCATAACCAAAACAAATAAAGAAAAAGAAAAATGGATACTGGATAACTAAATTAATTCTAACCGTCTCCTCCAGATGTACAGTACTTACCAACATAACAACATGGGTGAGCAGCAACACCCACGTAACACAAGTCCTCCCCAGCATGTTGACTCACTGAGGTTATTCTTGTCACCTGTACAGACGGTAACAGTACAGTAAACATCATTATTAATAAAGGGGGTGTGGGAGTAGGGGACAGGCTTGGGGGGAGGTAGACAAGTGCAAGGAGAAAGAAGATTAAAGCAATGTAAAGTTATTATCAGTATGTGAGTATTGTAGTTATTATCAGTATGAGAATATCAGAGTAATGTACAGGCCTAGTTATTATCAGTATGTGAGTATTGTAGTTATTATCAGTATGAGAATATCAGAGTAATGTACAGGCCTAGTTATTATCAGTATGAGAATATCAGAGTAATGTACAGGCCTAGTTATTATCAGTATGTGAGTATTGTAGTTATTATCAGTATGAGAGTAATGTACAGTTATTATCAGTATGAGATTACAGTTATTATCAGTATTTTTATCAGTATGAGAGTACAGTTATTATCAGTATGAGAGTATTGTACAGTTATTATACGTATGTCATATCAAGTAAAATAATTAAATAGATATAAATACATCCTGTATTTTTAATTAAGTGACAATTGTATTCCCAGAAAATACCTTATTTTTGTATGAATTTCTATTATTACTTTATTTAATTATGTTCTTATTTTACCATTTTTATTTTTACTGCCTGACACTAACTTATTTGGGGTTATATTCAAGAACATTCATGGTGTATAGGATCGTGTGGTACGGTACCGGTACGATGGACAAACAATAGAGCCATCATCGTACTGTTATCACCATGTCCATCGTATACACCACAGATAGATAATAGGTTCTTGCATACGGCTTCATTGTTGTTGCAAAACTTTCCTACTTTTGACTTTTCTTCTTCCTTCAATAACAATTATAATTAACAATAATATATAACATCTTTTAATTTACTGCTTATAACCCAAATGTCAGGCTCAATGATTAATAAAGTGTATAATTATTTGCATACATCACCATATTATGTATTTAAACTAAAATATTAAAGTATTGCTGACTGCTTGCTTCCTTGATCAACCAAGCAACTGCGTATTAAACAAGTCATCTTATCTTCTATTTACTACATTACCACAAAAGGAATTAATATTATTACTTCACTAGTAGATATTCCAGTCCAGATACTCACGGGTTATATATGTATGAAGATGTATATAGTGTTATAAAGGAGGTAAAAGTTAAAAATAGTAAATGATAAACACGTCTGCTTTGACAGGAGGCCTTGTTGAAAGTGGTGCAATGTTCGTATAAATATTCCTCTACAACTTCACATCAGGAATTCCATAGACTTTTAGGACGATATTATTTAATTTCCCACTAGAATGGACAAGAATATAAGTCTTTATTATTGTCTCCATTAGTTATGAATGAATGGCAGATATATGAAGGCCTAATGGCTTATCATAATATACAGTACTCAAAATTATCCCTAAAGTATATTTCCCTAGATTAGCCCGAAATGTGAATATTTCCCAATCTAGGGACAAATTCCCCAAAAGTGGGAACGATGTTAGTAAATAATAGCAGACTCGCTATATTATTAAATTTTAACCATGAGAGAATATATCGATTACTTATTAAATAGAAAACTACACAGCATTATAAAATATTACTATTATGACAGTTTATTCTATATATATAAAAAAAAAAAAAAACTGCTGCCCGCTAATAAACTTAAACTTCTGTCAATAGTGATCCGATTTATTGTATCCCAAATACGGATGCATATGGGGAGGTGTAGTATAATAATAATAATAATAGCAAAAGTTAATCTTATAATGTATATTTTATCAAAAAACATAAATAATGTGAATGAGTCAGACTCCACACTCACCTTGAGTTCCACGAACCAGCAGGGTTGCCAACCCATATTTATAAACCTCACAATTTACCATAACTTGCGGCTTGCCTAGAGCCCTATAGCTGCTATAAAGACATGACAACAGTGATATATCCGAATCTTAAAATATGATTGAAGAGTGCATGTGGCTTTGTCGATAACCTGTTGATAACTTAGTAAGATATACTGTATAATATATATAATTAATGAAGCGGATAACTCACCTAAAAAACGACGGCGGCGGCAGCGACGGCGGCGTCGGCGGCGACGGGGCGGCGGCGGCGGGGAGGCGGCGGCGACGGCGGGGCGTCGGCGGACACGACGACGACGAAAAAAAATAATAAAAAAAAAAATTACAAAAAAAAAAATAATAAAAAATATATATATATATATTATTTAAAAAAAAATTATGACAAACTAATTATTAAAAAACGATGGCGGCGGGGCGGCGGCGGGGCGGCGACGGCGGCGGCGGGGCGGCGGTGGCGGGGCGGCGTCGGCGTCGGCGACGACGACGCGAAAAAAATAAAAATAAAAAAAAGTTAATTATTACAAGAAAAAAATAATTAATAAAAAAATATATATATATATATTAAAAAATATATTTACAGTGCTGGCGGTTAGAAATGGCGCAAAATGACGTGAAGTCCGGCGTGCTGCCATATACCATAATTTCCGGGGCGGCGGCGGCGGGGCGGCAGCGTCGGCGTCGGCGACGAAAATAAAAATAAAATAAAAATAATAATAATAATAATAAAAAAATTAATTATTAAAAAAAAATAATAATAATAAAAAAAAATATAAATATTAAAATATATATATATATATATATATATATATATATATATATATATATATATATATATATATATATATATATATATATATATATATATATATATATATATATATATATATATATATATATATATATATATTATTTAAAGAAAAAAAATATTAAAAAATGACGGTGGCGGGGCGGCGACAAAATAATAATAATACAAAAAAAAGTTAATTATTACAAAAAAAAAATATTATTTTCCTTATAAGCAAAATTATACAATGAGCTGATACAAATTTTTTATTATATATCTTCAGCTATATTCAGAATGAACCAAAATTAAGTACAGTACTGTAGTGTACAATAATACTGCAAATCTGTTTTACATACTCCAACATTAGTACAGTAATATAATATGAGTACTGTACAAAAATAATTAACAGAAAAAACACACTTCTCTATTATACATTACAGTGAAGCCTGCATAACCATCAGTACATGAAAGTATTTCTGAGATAAACAAACATTAAGTAGAAATATTCCTGAACAGTATAGTATTAATTTAATCTTTTTGTATACCAAGGATAGTCTGATACAGTATATTCTCGTGTTTGTACAGCTGCCTCCACATCAAAGTACTACACCTTGATATGTTGATGCTGTCAAAGTACTAAGTTAAAGGCCTGGAAGACCCTGTAACATGAGGGGGAAGGAGATTGAGAGGAGGGACAGTAAACACAATGGAGGAACAGTTGGAGAAATGAAAGGGAATGGCTTGGGTCCAAAGGAATGTCCAAACCCTTCAAGTACTGTCCACATCAATGCAGGCAAATACTCCACACTTTAAAGAATGATGTACAGTATGCTATTACAACTACCATTTATCAATCTCCCATCATTGTTTTTGTTTGACAGTGGATAAACCAAATATAATACACGAGGATATACAATGCCATACACTCTCCTCTCTTTTTATGCGAGTTTGAAATAGTGCGTATTAAGAGAAAAAAAAAAAAAAATGCAATTTATACGATCTCTTAAAATAACACGAACAAGGTGACTCCATTTTCAAGTTAAAGTACCATTATTTCTTATGGAAATGTACAATTTACTTTATGCAAAATTCACTTTATGCAACCCCTTCAGGAACCTAACCTCCCATAATAAAAGAGGAGAGTGTATATCATTGTTGTGCCGTGACAAGTATCAGTAAGTGATGTGTTCATGTAGAGGTGAACTTTACATTACTCTATACAGTATATGACTTGTTACATTTTACTGACACCACTGGCAATGTACATAGGTGGAAACAGCAAAGGAAATACAAAGAGAGATTATGTTATTCAGCCAAAAATAATTCCACAACTTGGAAATGTTAATAAATCTTATTGACTCCTTTTAATGGCTTAATTATATACTTACAATTTTAAAGATATTACATATTTAATAAATTGTATAACTAAAAAAATTGTCCTTTACAATGAAATTACAAAATCTATCTTATAATTATTCATAATAAGCTATATAGCATTTACAATATCCCTTATATACAGTATAATATATTGTGACAAATATTATCATATCAGTTACATGGCATTTGTCATAAGAACTTATATATCACTAGCTTCCCTTAACCTTTTCAAACTTAATGTAACATACTAAATGCAACACAATATCTATCCTAGTAAACCACACAGTTGAAGAAATATTTTAAAGCAGAAATTAATGTAAATTGAAATTCCAGAATATAACCTCTCAAAAATCCATATATGGTATATAATAAATAAATAATTCATATTCAATCTCAAAATATGATATTCTCCTTCTTCAAAATAAAAAAAAAAGTACAGTACAGTATATACTTTATTGATAACATAATAATGATTCACTGCTTGTTTCACTAACACAACAGTGTGGTCAATCTCTACTTCTTTTTGGCTTTACTCAGAACACAAGCTTCAAGCCTGTAATTATTGAAGTACACACACACACACACACGTCAAGGCTTAGCAAGAGGTGGCATTGCATACAGGTGCAGGAGGATGGATATGAAGGGATGTTTTGAACAATACAACTGTAATGGTACCAGTGAGTGAAGATGCTTAATTAGTCACATGGAAACAGCCGTGACAAACAAATACTTGGGGTCATGTAATTAAACTTTCTCTTCGACGAACAAACTCTTCATTGATAAATTCGTATTGCAAAATAATGGGAACCGAGCGATAGAGAACTTTTCATCAAAGAAGTTTAATAATAGCGCCCATATTCTTCTGAAATGGGTGATGATGTTGATTGTGTAAAGAGCCTCCACAGAAACTACAGCACTATAGATTACAAAAGCATTGGTACACAATATGCAGGAAATATTTTGGACCACAGAATGAAAACCACCGTATTATTAGTGTTTGTCATCAGCAGTTGTTGGAGTGTTTTTGGTACGGATTAGATCCCTCGTACACCGATTCTTTTGTGATCTGTAATACATGGGGTTGTAGGCAAGAGTATTCGTGGTGTTGATGTTGGTGTGGTACTGATAGGATAATAACTCCATAGACAAACAACAGACAACAGAGAGAGAACTTACCTTAACCACACCATCATCAACACCACCAATGTTCTTGGCTATAACCCATGGAGTCCTCATGCCAATCAGTCAGTACCTTAAGGGGAGAGTATACTTTTGATAGATTGGAGTGCCTTCATTCCTCCAAAGTATGCCAGGAAACAGACCCAGATGAAGAAAAATAATGGTATCCTGTTGCCTGGAATAGTTTGGAGGAATCCTAATCTCCAAAAATGTCAAAACTATACCCTCTCCTTAACCCATCACTTTAAAAAAATATTACCATAATGACACATGTGGTAAGATTTCATACATACATGTTTGACACCCTGTGGAGACAGAGATCAGTCACCTCTATCTTAACACTCTTGTCATATCCACCAATGTACAACAGGATATTGATGTTTGTATTATAGTATGTTAAAATCTCCTCTGTTTACCTTACAATGTTCACTGCATTACAGTACATGTACTCTGTTGGTAGAAGTAGTACACAGTGAAAACATCAAAACAGTGAATAAGTGACCCGTCTTCTTTCTACTCGTACAAAGGCTCTTATTGGAATGTCAGCAATGAGAGATTTAACTACTGTACATATTAATTAATTTTGTAATACATGTACACACAAAACAGTCATGGTCAAGACTAAATACAATATATAATTACATATATATATAATTACCTGTACAGTACTATGCTTGGATATGCATGTAATATTTGAGCATAAATTAAAATCGGTATATAAGCATAATTAAGGGAACAACAATATACAATATGCAAAACTCTATAATGAGAAATAATATTAATGTAAAGAGAAATGTGACTTTTATGATGGGATGTAATGGGTTAGGTTGGATAATCTGTAATGAGTCTGTACTTGTTTCTTTTCCAGTGATGATACAGAATTATAAATGTGGAACTTACACAGTCCTACACACTCAGTTTTCTTGACTGATCTTGCTAGCTACCTAAAATAAACATAAAGTATTACTTCAACAATCACAACTTCTAGTCTAAGTTTCACATAATGTATCTGACAGTGTTGTGTAGGTGCCACATCTATAAATTTAAATCATCAACTGAAAATAATTCAACAAACACTGTATATTAGTGATGGAGAAATCTCCATGATACGCTTTTACTAAAACTAAGCAGCCCAGGATGAATAGAAGATTATTCAAGCTTATTGGTGTAGGAAATTCCTTATTCTAAGACTGATAGCTTAATTAATTGTTCAGTGTTTCAAAGGAATTTGGGGGAAAGGAGAATGTACAGTGACAGTTTTCATTCACACATATCATAACAGTAATTCTAGTGTTTCAAGAAATGAATGAGCATGAAAAAAATGCAAGGGGAAGATTAATAGATTAGCATAATAAATACAGTATGGTGTTTTATACCCACTGACTATGATGCTCACTAATAAAGTTAAGCTGTGATTATTTCACACTAGGGTTATAATGGGATGTTATCCCTCATCACAAGACTTCAACATTACAAGGCAAGTACATTTCCACTGTACTATCCTGTACCCAGAAAGCATGAGTAAAGATAAACTATTATATTGGACAGTTAGTCTTGAGCAAGACATGTAACTGTCAGATGGTGATTATGTCTGGTACAATGGAGTTTTATAAAGTCTATGAAACCAATGTCATTGCCAAGTCTTTGACCAACAGCCTTTAGTTTAGCTAGAAAAAAAATCACACACACAGGAAGAAAAAGTATAATGAGGGTACTACAATGCTTTGGCCTGTATAATGAGGGCACTACTGTATAATGAGGGCACTACAATGCTTTGGCCTGTATAATGAGGGCACTACTGTATAATGAGGGCACTACAATGCTTTGGCCTGTATAATGAGGGCACTACAATGCTTTGGCCTGCTTGGATGCTCATCAAGCTTCAAACTGTGTGGTTAATCTTTTCCCATTTTGTGACATGTGTTTTTCAGAAGTCTAAAATCATTCAACATAATTTTAATGTTGTGATTTACTTATTGTGCTAGAATACCTGAGGTACCAAACAAATAGCTTGAAGCCTCTAACTCTCAAGATCTACCATTCTTCTGGATAATAGTTACAGGTAACCCTATTATTATTCACTTTTCAAATATACTTTGACCATGCCTGCTTAATATTCAAAATGCCATACCTCCCTCTGTACAGTACATATGAAGAGGGTGGCACCTCACTTGTAACACAACTATAAACTGACTGGCTGGGATGTTAGTCTTCTTGGCAAGGGTTCCTCAGACACAAAACAACCTTGTATCAACAAAACAACTCATTATGGAAAAGGAAAGGAATATCAAGGAAGGTAACAAAAAGCTTTTCTTATGCCTGACAATTATTAAAATTGTATAAAGTATATAATTTTTACACATGTATAGTACTGTACTTGTTAACAGATGTGAAACTTATCACACTGGTATCAAACCAAAAGACCACTCTCACATATACATTACTCAAAGTTCTGTAAAGAATGCTCAATTCTTCACACCTTCACCACTCACATACATAATTACAAAATACATTATGTGGAAATGATAAAGAACACTCTAAAATTCAGCTTTTCACTAACAACTCTTGCTCAGCAGCAGAACACCAAGCTGTGTCTTAGGTACTTATTTACAAAAGGTCTGTGTTGTCATATGTGGTGCCATCCAAACCAGACAGACCCTACCTAAACCTATCTGGACTGGGATATCTTTATGGAAGCATGGCCAGGAAATTACAGGTTTGCTTCATAATATAATTTGAGTATATAATTGAAAAGGAATAATCTTTATGCTGTGACAACATAGTAAACTCATAATATATAATATACTGTAATACAAACTTTATGTTCTATTTACCACTTCATTCTACACTCGGTCCTTCAATGAAGATCCTGGAATGTTTTCCCAGGCATGTGTGATCTGTTACTCTATAAATTATATCATTTAATGGACCTGTATTTAATGAAAAATGCTAAATATAATTACATATAATATATCATGGGTCTACTATATTATGAGACATGACATAAACTTACTGTAAATATTATTTGTTGTTTCTTATACTGTACTTAAGGGTAACACTAAGCTCTGAGTGAGTGACGTGATCAGGGGTATGTGGGCGAACTTGACAATGTAGTGGTTTGACTACAAGTGATGGTGTCAATTTTCAATATTTCCAAATACTTTTTCCAAGTCTTAGTATTGAGAGGCATGGTTTTGCATACTAAAACCCTCAAAACAGATCTTTATTTCCTTCCAAAATCATTTTATAATCATGGTAGAGAAATACTATTCATTATCAGAGATGAAATGCTACATTGATATCAATACAGTACAGTACATTATATACAACCACCAAACTGATTCCATTTAAGCAGTTTTCTAACATGAATAGAATAAATATAGACAGGGAAGGAAAATACAATTTGATAGTTTTCCATAACCAGCAAAGAGTACAGTATTCACAAATATTAAAACAACAAACACCTTCAACCTTATAATCCACAAAATTGTCACAACGCGTGTAAATGCCACCACCACTGCAAGAAACTTTAATATTTTATGAACGTGTTGTATTTTCTATCAAGTGATGCTAAAGGTGCACTGTGGGCCCCACTGATGCCAATTTAGTGCTTCCCTACAGTTGACAGTGAAGAATTCTTATGCTTGTAAAAACCATATATAGTACAGTACTGTAGTAAGAAGCTACTGTATATTGTGATGGCTTCTATGGACAAAAACTATCACTCAGTTCTAATGGGCCAAACAGTGCTTACAAATACTGAACAATTACACTATCAGCAACAATAAAATCACTAAACTGGCATCTGTGATTGTGGTTCTTGCAATTAAACTGAAGGCTGACTTCCTGCACATGTCTAAATGGTACAGTACAGTACTCATGCAGTAAAACTCACTGCTTGGCCTAAGAGAGGTATGGTATGTAAGAAAAGTCATGGGTTATGGACCAAAAAGAGTGAAAGAACAATTTAGTCCCAGACTCATATAAGGCTGGAAACTGAAAAAAGTTATTAATTTAAAAAGAAATGAGCATGGACAACTAAGGTGGAGAATAATATAAGTAACATAAAATAAATCCTACAATATAAACATCAAATCATCAGGCAACATAGATGGAATAAAAATTCTAAATGGAAAGACAAACAACTGTAAGTACGTTATTGTACGAGTCACTGATGACACTGTGGTTTTTCATTAATCTCGTTCATGGATCAGACAATGCCATAAATTAATACAACAACTATTTGGCTACAGCATGAGCCCTCAACAGACTGAATGTAGGATACTGGCATTACAACAGGAATATAATAAGAGATAGAGAGGAGGGACAGTAAACACAAAGGAAACCAGAAGGAAATGAGTGACAGTTGAAGAGTTGACAGGGACTGACTTAGACAATGATATAGATTTATTATGATGAATCCATAGACCTACATACAGCCATTATACTGGTCATCATTATCATCATCATTGCCCTGGCCATTCCAATGTTCTTATCTTACATACCAATACAATCCTTCATTACATGTGTTTTAATGTGTCTCATAATATCAACACCCATGAATCACATTTCAAATCTTGTGTCAACTGAACATGGTGCAAGGTGGCTTGTAAATTGTGGCAAGGTTGAACCACTCAAATTTGAACTGTCACATTCATGAATATTTCTCCTTCTGGCAGGCTTGCAGTTTACTTATACAGTATGTAGTCTATTAAAAGTGAGAGCATGATTGTATAACAGTATCTACACTGTGGTAGTGGTGATATGTAATCCCTGACCAGAGACGAATGACAAGCACCACACACATACCCTGCATTCAAACTCAGCCTCTATATGTGTACTGAGTGGGGAAAAGAGCAATACCAGGCGATTCAAAGCCTTCTGCTCCTCACACTCTGGTCAGGAATTATGTATCACGAGTGTACAGTATATTATGTGACAAAACTTTCCCACTCTACAAACAGTTCTCTGATTCCATCATTTCATGTTTGAGAGGTTCAACCCTTTGGTAGTACAGTACAGTACTGCATAATCTAGACAAATAGTATATCACTTGCTTTTAAAAACCTTCTGTTTATACTGTACTATGTCCCATCACTAAATAGTTCAATAGTGTTGCTTAGTCACAAGATAATGTTTGTATCAAATTCTGTTAAACTGTTTTTCTAATATTGTTCAACATTAGATTACTTTTTTCCTTTTCTGTGCCAATAACTTTCCATAACTATAAACATTCTGGCCACACTTTTCAATTATCTGCATATAACATTATATACAGTACTTTCTAATGTTCTTCTAATTATGTTAATGACTCGTTTTCAGTTACATTACTTCAGGACAACTTTTTCATTCAGCTGAAACTCAACTTCCACTTTAAGGCAAAATATGGTATGGTAAAAGTATTTCATATTTGCTTTTCAGTTTTTCATTTCAAGGAATAATGAAGATCTGTGCCTTGGTAATGATAAAGAAAGATTTCACTTTGACATTCTTAAGCCAAACATTTTCATTTTCAGTCTTCCATAAACTTCACACCATAAGACAAAAAAATGCCTTAACTACATATGCCATTTCATCTTTTTATTGGCTTATATTTTTCCTCCTGCTTGTTTGTTTCTGGTGTATGTACACTTCTCCTTCCATTAGCATCCTGATGGTGACAAGTCATTCAATAACATCATAACAACACTACAACTTCCACACAGGTACAGTCACCTCTAGTAGCTAATGGTCTGACTCTATGCATCAACTTGGAAAACATTTACTAGTGTGCATTGTTTTGATCAAATTATGCCATAAAAATGTACTTTCTAAGAATGAGTACGGTATTGCTTTATGATTAAGTTTGAAGGTATTAATAACTTCTAATTCACCAATGTATATCTGGTTCCATTAATCTTATACATTAATCTGTATTTTGAACTTCAATTTCAAGAGACTAATTTATGAGGTCCATGCATAGAGGGAATACAGTAACAGAGATAACTAGAGTTCTGTGCACAACAACACATCATACCTTCTCTTCCTTTTTTTTTTGGACTGTGTTGGTGTTATGAGATCTTCAAGCTGAGAGATATAATTTAAACACCCATAGATATGACCACTGGGTGAACATTGATAGAGTTGGTGATATTCCAAGTTGCTTTAAAGGTCTATTGCCAGATTAATGAGACAGAAGTTAGTGCAGATCTGTAATTATAATGAGTGCATCAGGTTTGACTAGGTATATAAGAGTACAGCCTCAAATTACTTTCCCTGCTCTCCCTGTCAGTAACAGTAATAGTGAAACTTATTCATGTACAGTACATTGCCACCACGGGTCAATTTAATTATCTTGTTGGTGGAAGAGCAATAGTTTGTTTTCATAACACAGACAGTCCAATATCAGTACAGTACTTATAGCAGAACCATCACCAAGATAATAAATACCCTAACCTCTTGAGACACAGCCATAATATTTTCAATGTACAGTTATGATCACAAAAATGAACTGCTGCCTCAGCCCTTAACCTCATGCTGTGTAGTGTTTTCCATCACCAATATGTGAATATTGTCTATCTGAGATTTATAAATGTTTCCATACAGTTGCCAGGATATGACATAAGGACATAAGGGGGAGGTGGTGGCAGAGTGGATACAACAATGGACTATGTATGGCATGGTTCCAGGTTTGAGTCCACGAGAAACGTCTGGGGTTCTTCAAGAGGTGATCTGATGGGTTCAGCTGTTCGTCAAGTAACCTGGCTTCACTGACATGTCAAGTAAATACCTCCTACATTGTTGTTAACTCACAACAAAGAAAATGCCCGACCATATTCCAAGATGCTGTGAGTGACGATGTAGCTGCCCTCTCCTGATAGTGATGTGTATAAATAAAGTGTCATCATCTAGACTCCTAGAGGAACAGGATTGAAGCTAACAACACAATGAAGCTCCACTGTCTCATCTAGTACGACACTCGATAATCTCAGGATCTAGCAAGAGTCACGGGATCCTGACAGCCTACAGTCCTGAGGGAAAAAACAAACAAAACTGCCCATCACTACAATACATAGCTAACAGAAGCATCAACTATATATATACCAGCAGTTCTGGTTCACACATCTCACTCAGTATGTTATGGACCCAAATTCCACTAAAATAGATCAGTGGTTGGTAAACACTTTGCTGGTTAAGTGATGTAAACCATTAATCATAGGGACAACCAAATTAGTGTCCTTGGGTCATCTGCTGGTAACTTGTATTATAACAAAGAGAGTTTCATTCATGTGCTCACAACTGTAGATTGAAATAACACTACCAAACATGTGTGTTCAACCCTTTTGCTCTGTTCCTAGTCTTTTTACATTTGACTAGGAGTATGGCTCATAACTAAAATGGCCAATGTAGTGTGTTTTCTATGACCAATGATATATACAACATTTCCAATGTTTGTTTGAACCTTTTAAAGTAATAAAACAAGCAGTAGTGATGGTTTGTGTATATCTTAATTAACCACTACTGCATCTCCTCCACTCCCAACAAGGCTAAGACTCATACAAACATTGAAAACTTATAACACTGGCAATAGAATAACCACTAACTTAGCATTAAAGAACAGTTATAGTTCAAGTTTAGGTTACAAAGAAAATAGATGATGACATTTATGAAGAGGCTCCCGATCTTCACCATTTCACTGGGAATATTTGACTCCTCTTCACCACCTCACTGTCACTTTAACACAACAATTTCCCAATGTACTATTCCATATAAGCCATCAATCATTATCTACATCTTATCTGGGTTACTGTCTCTGCTCATCTGTCGCTGTAGTGCCGTGGAGGTGGGCACAGCTGAGGCGTTGGGGGAGGGTGCGTGGGGGGAACCAGAGGAAGAGGTGGAGGACAGAGGAAGGGAGGAGGAGGTGGTGCGTTCCTTGAGGGAGGATATGGAGGTGAGTGTCTTCTGGAACCAGGTGTTCTTGTTGGCCTGTAGTTCTGTCATCACTGTACTCAGTTGGTGTGTCAGGTCCTGTGGTGCAAGGAAGAAACAAATGCAGTAGTTGCCCAAGAGTATATATTTTTTTGTGAAAGCTAAGGTTATGAGGAATAATATCTAGGATAATATCTGAGGAAAATAATATCTAGCTGGTGTGTCAGGTTCTTTTTGGAAAAAAGACATAAATACAGTAGCTGCCCAAGAGTCATAGTTCCCCTTAGTCAATACAAAATATAAAGTTAATGTCACTATCCAATATGAGTACAGTAGATTTGCATATTGTGTGTGTTCTCAATACTATTATTTCTTTGGTAATACTTATATTCATTGTTACTGTGACACATAATCAAATCACAATTACCAAATACTGTACTGTACCCTGCATATTGCTATAATTATAAGATCTCTGTAAATTGTCAGTGTGAGGCAGTGGCTGCCCATAAGTAATTTTCCCCATATATAAATGTATTCATACTATTCAATGTTTTATGTATGCAAGCTCCTCTATTGTCCAAATTGTCACGCAATATGCGAACCTAGTGTACGTCAAATAAGCATATCCAGTTAACAGTTATAGTTCAGGTCGAAATAATGAATAATACAATATTCTTGACTTTATTCCAAAAGGTGCATCTATACTACAAAGAAAACTGACCTGATTCTTGCACTCTGACTCAACCAGTGCCAACTTGGTCTGTGCCAACTCCAGCTCCAATTCACGCACTGTTTGTTGTAGGCGGGTGACAGCTGGACTCTCCTCCTCCTGTCCCACCTCCCCTGGCGGACCAGCCATTGGGGACAAAACACCTCGACACACTTCACATGACCACACCTTGCTCTGTGGACAACAAATATGGGAATGCATCTACCAAATGGGGCCAAATTAACCTTATAAAATAGAGATAAAATTCAAGCATACACAAATAGAGAATTATTATCTTTCACTGAGGACAACAAACTTACACTGTCATCCAAAGGAAAGACCAACCAAGTTTAAATTACTGATATACACACCTTGTATGAGTTGATAGTCTGAGCATTAGCAGCCTGTTCCTTGTCTAGTCTCTCTGAAAGTTGTGAGCAGATGTTCTTGTAGTCGGCAATAATGGCACTATTTCTCTTGGCCTCCTGGTCACCCTTCTCTACCTCACGCTTCAATAGTTCCTTCACCTGGAATGGTGTGTTGGCATTTGTGGGAAGCTTAAAACAATGGGCCCCATAAACAAATAGAGATGGACAAAGAAAGAGATGAACAAAGAAAGAGATGGACAAAGAAAGAGATGGACAAAGTAAGAGATGGATAAAGTAAAGAGATAAAAAATAGTTGGATGGAAAGACAAACCATTTAGATACTCAAGAACACAGTAGAAATGCACAAAAAAAAGATGGAATCTTTATACATCAGAACCTCAGACCTGTTATATCAGCAACCATTTGTGAAGGAAGGTAAACAGACAGACAGTAAGGTAGACATGACTGACCTGGTTTGCTTCCATGAGTAACCTCTTCTTCTCTTCCTCAGCATCGGAGAGCAGAGAGCTGAGGCTGTTGACTTCCTTGGAGAGCTTATCTGTTCGGTCTTCCAGCTGGTACATGAAAGAGAAGGAGAGGGTGATTAGAATGGTATATGTAATGTTTGTTCAATAATGCTAACATGTACAGTTGGTCACAGGAATTCTTACACAGGCTATATGGAAAGAGAGGTTATTATTCTGGAAGTGTTGCAATGAATGGTCTATCAACAATCCTAATTATTAAGTTGTATTGCAGTTACGTAGTGTTACATTTTCTATATGTTGTAAGCCTTTGAAAACAACAGCGTGTGTAATATACTGTTTTCTATGAAGCCATGTACAGTCCACCCACATTATCCACTACTGGGTTGATAGATGTGTAATGTATAAAGAGAGTTTACTGTACAGAGATTCATTGCAAATAATACAATACATACCCAAAACAACAACAGTGGTAAACAAGGGATGACTGTACAATACTTCACATTTAACACACGCTCAGGAAGGATATCACTATGTGTGTGGTAATGGTGAATCCTTAGTCAACAATACAGGGAGAGGGGCAGGCAATAGATAATAATGTTGCACCAAGGGCCAACTACTACAGTGAGAGACACAGATAATATAATTGCCCCAAGTCCATCCACCTATTAATACTGTACAGCCACAATTGAATATCTATGGATGTTTTCCTTCCATCGTGCAAACAAACAAATCAGTAGCACATCTAAATATAATCATACAACACCTTTTCATGTCAATACAAGCAACCCCTTCTATTATAATGATGAGATGCTGCAAAAAACAAAAACAAAACATACATATGTTGTTCTGTATTACCAAGATAAATATTAAGACAGATGAAAATTTAGGTGGATCTTTGATTATCGTACGGCTTTACATGACCAACACACATGGAGGGACATACAGGACTCACCTTATTCATGGCATGTCTATTGTTAATGTTGCCAGAACCCATCACCTTATTATACATGGACAACAAAACAAGGAATGTGGTAAATGGACTCACCTTATCCATGGGAAGCCAAATGTTAATCACCTTATTTATAAATGGACAACTAAACAAGCATTGTGATAAAGAGACTCACCTTATCCATGGCATGCCTCATACTGATCTTGCCGGTGACAAGTTCGTGTGCCAGGTCGTCGTTCTCACGCTCCAGCCTCATGTTGTCCTCCAGCAGGCGTCGGTTCTCACGCTCCAACCTCACCCCTGGGTCCTCCTGAAGTGCCTCTTGTTCTGTGGGGTCAGGTTAGGTTAGGTCGGGTCAGGTTGGGTTGGGTTAGGTTGGGTCATGTTAAGGGGAGATTCTTATTGATGGTGAATTGAAAGGTCTCCAATTCCTCCAAACTGTACCGAGAAACACAGATTCCTTACAAATACCATTGGGGGCATCTGTTTTCTGGCATAGTTAGGAGGAATCACTAGCCTTCCAATTTGACAACAAGAAAATCTCCCTTCAAGGTGAATTAGTCTGGGTTATATTGGACTGGTTTGGTCTGAGTTGGGTTAGGTTGAGTTGGCTTCAATTTGAGTTTGGCTTTACTTGCTTGATTTAGTTTATTTTGGTTTGGGATGTTTATGGTGGTTTAGTTTGATAAGATTATTTTTACTGTAGGTGGTCAAAAGAAATTGTTCAAACGAATGGGAATAACTATGAAATCAGTTTTATGTCTGATTATGTTTTGGCATACTGTAGGCTACCAATTCCTCCAGATATGCTTGGAAACAGGACATAACTAATAAATTAATATAGCATGTTTCTTTGATTATTTTGAAGGACTCGGGTGTACCTAAATCTTCCCAACTCTATTGTCTTCATAAGGGGATAGTATACATTTAGTATATTGGAGACCCTTGATTCCTCCAAAGTATGTCAGGAAACAGAACATAATTACAGTAGACCCTCTTTTTTCGCGGATTTTTTTATCGCGGTTTTGACCATTCGCGGTTTTTTAAAAGGAGGATTCATTATTAATAAAATTTGAATTTCACATCAATTTTAACCATGGCGCAATTCCCACGCCACCTACCCACGCCACCTACCCACGCCACCTAGAAAGCGCGCGAAAGCTTGGCGTCACCTCTGTCCCCTCCACTCACACACTGTCGCACAGTCCCATTCTGTCCTCAGTCGTCTCCGAGTGAACATACCGTGGTTACTTATTACTTTCCTACGTGCATTCCACATGGCGCCAGTACGTGAACCAGGCTCTTCTATTAAGGGAAAATGTGCAAGAAAGGACTCCAAAGTTGTGAAGAGGACAAGAAAAGTCATGACCTTAAGCGAGAAGGTTATTTTACTAGACAAACTTCGCTGTGGCATGAGTTATGCTGCTTGCAGTCGGGAGTATGATGTGAATGAATCAACTGTGCGCTACATAAAGAAAAATGAGAAAGATATACGGCAAGCAGTGATCAACAGTGCTCCAACAACTGCTAAAGTTACTCAACATGTGCGTGATAGTGTCATTATAAAGACAGAAAAGGCTCTCAACATTTGGATCGAGGACTCAAATCGCAGTAATGAACCCGTCGACACAAATTCAATCAGAAACCAGGCAAAGATCCTATATGAACACTTCAGTGGTGGTGAAATGCAATGCAAAAATAATTTTGTGGCGAGCAAGGGCTGGTTTGAAAACTTTAAGAAAAGGTTCTCCTTACACAGTTTGAAAATGACGGGCGAGGCTGCTTCTGCAGACCACGCTGCGGCAGAGGCCTATCCCGCAGAATTTTCAAAAATAATAAAGGACAAGGGATACCAGCCAGAACAAGTGTTCAATGCCGACGAGACGGGATTATGGTGGAAGAAGATGCCAAGCAGAACATTTATCTCGAAGGAGGAGAAACAGGCACCAGGTTTCAAGGCCCAAAAGGATAGAGTGTCGCTTTTATTGTGCGGTAATGCAGCTGGGCATATGATAAAGCCAATGTTTTTACACAGATCAAAGAGACCCCGTGCACTCAAAGGTAAAGACATGAACCAGCTGCCTGTGTTTTATCGCCACAATAAGAAAGCATGGATGACGGCAATACTATTCAGTGATTGGTTTCACAACTTATTTGTGCCAGAAGTGGAAAAATATTTGAGAGCACGGGGGATGGAATTTAAAGTGATGTTGACAATTGATAACTGCCCAGGCCACCCTCAGTCACTTAAATTCGCGCATCCCAACATTGAAGTAATCTTCCTACCCAAAAACACCACATCACTGATCCAACCACTTGATCAAGGTGTTATTGCTGTCCTCAAAGCAAAATACGTGGCACGAAACTTTGCCATGATGAGGAAGGACTTGGAAGATGGCAACAGTGACCTAAGGACGTGGTGGAAAAAATTTAACATCGCGGACTGTATCACATTAATTAAACTTTGCCATGATGATTTGTCAGTCCGGTGTGTGAACTCCTGCTGGAAGAAGTTGTGGCCTGAAGTAGTGAATGACTTCACAGGATTCCCCACCGCTGATGTGGAGGTAGAAAAAATTAAACAGCTATCAAAGATTGTTGGTGGCGAGGGATTGTCTGATCTCCAGGACAGAGAAATTCGGGAAGAACTTCTCGGTAATGCAGGGGAAGCGCTAACTCCACATGAATTGGAAGAACTGCTGGAGGAAGAGGAAAAAGAGGAAGAGGAAGAGGAAGCGAGTGGGAATGATTCACCACAAGCATGGACGCTGGAGAAGCTTGGAGAATTATCTCGTGTGATGCAGCAAGCTTACTCTTTAATGATGTCCTATGACCCATCTCTAGATAGGGCAATAAAAGTGAAAAATGGGGTGGAAGCTGCATTTGCCCCTTATCAGGAAATGTTGAAGACCATGAAGCGTGAGAGGGCGCAGCTTCCAATAACCATGTTTTTCAACAAGACAGAGAGTAAGCAAACGACATCTGGCAACTCAGACACCCCCACCTCCCTTCTCTCCATACCCATGGACGACGAGTCAGCTGATGATCCTCCACCTGCCTCGTCTCTCGTCTAATAGGTAAGTGTTAACAATATCAGAGTAAAACAGTAATTTTACATGTGATAGCAATATACAAGTATACTATTTAATGTGAAGTTAACTCATGGGGTGATAACTACAAGTCATTAATTTTTGCGTGTGGTTCTGTTGACAGTGTGTGTAGCAGACGACGCGATACGGTGGCGCCGCGCGGTGGCGGACTGGCAAGATGTGCTACAGTGTTGTGATGATGAGTCCCAGTGCAGTATCATCACGGACGATTGAGTGGAATTCCAATAAACATTAAAGACGAGTCATTTAGTATTATAACCCACAGCTTACAATAAGTATACAGTTCAGGAAGGAGTATTCGCGGTTTTACCTTTCGCGGGGATTTCAGGAACGTAACCCCCGCGAAAATCGAGGGTCTACTGTATACAGTATATTGGTATCCTGTTACTTGGAATAGTTTGTTAAGGGGATGTTGGAAGAGGGGAACAGGCTTGGGGGAGGGTTTGGGGGGTGCAGGAGTAGGGGGACAGGCTTGGGGGGGTTTGGGGGTGCAGGAATAGGGGGACAGGCTTTCTACCCACCCCAAGCCTGTCCCCTACTCCCACATCCCATTAAAGTCAGTTGCAATTCACTTCACACTCCTATTCTATCTGTGTGTGTCCAACAACCTACTCTTAACCCTCCACCACCTCATCCCTGGGTGTGAGAGAGAACACTAAGATGTCAGTCACTAGGGATGTCAGAATCTGTGTGACTTTCGATTCTTCCCAACTTTGGTGTTTTTCTATTGCTAAAAATAATGGTTGGTTGGGGAGACGTGGGAATAATATATCCTTAATAGCTTTCATACATGTAAACTCTGTAAATTATTATTGTCAGTTTTGATTAGTGGTTCAAATAGTATTCACAGACATAGCAATAGAATAAATATCTGTGGAATAAATGGTAAACGGGCAACAGCATGTGTGTGTGTGTCGGTGAGCTGTTATCTTTACCACCTCTGATCTTATCTTAATCATGCACCGGGGATCACACCATCACCAGGTATCTTGCCCTATTTTATTGAACAGGATGATAATGGGAAGTTATAATTATATCTCTATATAATTCATAATATCAAGTTCTGACCCAAAATACAGCCTGTTTTTATGAAACTAATAACTTGTGTATAATATATATGGCTGAATAGGAAAATGAATGAGTGGTAATGTGTGTGTGTTGGTACTATACACACACTCATAAACACTCTCATTTCATCTATAAAATACAAAAAGACACCAAGAATGAAATGTTTAAGAACAGCTTTCCTCACTTCAACATGTGGATGGTTCATTATGAAACTCATTGAACTTCCTTGTAATGATAGTGAGTGTAGAGGTTATCAGGTGTAAAGTTGAATCTTGTTGGCATCACACTTATTACTGCTAGTTTGCTAGTTAACAACTATTATTTATCACCAACATAGAATTGGTCGTTGCCACTCCAACTATGATGTTGTCATTACATCCTTAATAACAAAATCATCACAGGAAAATTTGATCATATAAATATGTGTCTGTGTACAATTCCTAACAGGTTATACTGTACACAAAATAAAAAAAACTAATGAGCATTAGGGTTCTAAAGGTTTTATACATGATCGGCACAACTCATGATGCCCGGGGAATTAATAAGCTATTCTTCAGTATCCATCGACTAATGACATGTTAGATTGCTTCAATCAAGAATTAATTGCATAGATAGTTGTTTTACCTTGTGTACATACAATTGCAAAACACACCAACATACAAAGTAATCAATTTAGACAAAATCATGGCTTCTGCGGACTTCAAAGCAAAGCTAAAAAACAATTGGCTTCATGTTGTATAATGATAAAGACAAAACAGTAACCACTGACCTTTAATGGCGAGGTATTCCTTCTCATATTTCTTAATTTTCTTGACCTTGGTGCCGGTGGCAATTTTGAAGAGTTGACGAGCCACGTCCTCATTGCGGTATTTCTTGGGCAGTGACACTCGGAAGTACTTCAAGATGCCCTCAAAGTCCAACGCTAGTAACTCTTTTTTGGACATCTGAAGGGGGCAGGTGGAACATCAATCATTACCAAACTACCAAACTTTTAATGGTCCAACTACTGTAGCTACCTAAACAAAATAATAATAAACTAATGCAGTGACAAATATACATAAATATAGGCATTTCCTTTGTCATGTTTCCTATGGATTCATGTCATCCATCTCTGGTTCTGGAGCATTCCATCTCATAAAAAAAGGGAAATGGGATATTGATGATGATTGTGAAAATACATTGTACATAATAATGATCAGCTGAACAAACGTGTATTAATACTGTTACCTGTAGGAGGGCCAGAGCGACCTGAAACACTGACTCCAGGCCAGTAAGGAGGAAGAGGTCTAGGTAGTGGAAGACCATAAAGAGTGGGAACTTGGCTGTGTACAGTGTCAGGAACCATTGGGAGGCAAACATGTGGATCTCAACACCTTGTTCTTGGAAGTGTTGGGACAGCTCTGGTAGTTGTTCCTGTTGTCAGTAAGGAAGGAAGTGAGTCAGGAGGTTAGGTCAGCTTAGATTTGCTACTAGTATATAATGTGTGTGTCTCAAGTGGGGGGGGGGGGAAGAGGAAGGGATTGCTATAGTAGTTGATTCTGTTATCGGATATTAGATTCTAGTACAGTAAATGCTTAAGAAGTGAAGAGGGTTTTTTTACATTTTAGGGAGTGCTTGTCTCTGAAAATTCATCTGGAGTTGTAAACAAGTAGATTAAATGGTTTCACATGTTGTGTTTTGGTTACAGGCTAAATCATATAAACTCATACTACCTCTTGCTCTCCCTCACCTCAAGCAGTTTACCCAATTGATAGAAGCGCATGTGTAGGATCTCAAAGCCATCTCTGAAGAGGTCCCTCAGTCCATACTCAAACATCATCTTCACTAACACACAGAAAGCCTGTTCCTCTGGCATCTGTTGAGGAAATTGAGGATGAAGTAACAAAAATTGTGGGAGTTTAAGGGGGTGTGGGAGTAGGGGACAGGCTTGGGGGGGGGGACTGGGGGAGTGTGGGAATAGGGGGACAGGCTTGGGGTGGGTAGAAAGCCTATTCCCGCACCCCCCCTAACCCCCCCAAGCCTGTCCCCTTACTCCCACACCCACAAAAAAAACCATAACCCCCCCCTAAGCCTGTCCCCCTATTCCCACACCCCTTTAAGTAGTAAATGGATACAGCAATGGAATATGAATGTCATGGACCCAGATTCAAGTCCACGAGAATCGTCTGGGGTAAGGTAAGAATGAGTTTGGGGAAGATCTAATCTATAAGATATACTACACAAAATACATTAAAAAAGTCAATGATATGAATTACATTATAAAAGTTTCATGCTGAAACCAATAATGAGACTTGCATAAATATCCCTTTGAGGCTTATTTTGAGTGACTTATTATATACATTATTACATTCATATTATTGGTAACAGAAGTAGTACAGTTCTCTCTTGAAGATGGAGACAAGTAAGAATAATATGCTGAATGAGTGACTTATGTATGAGTGTTCATATAAAGACTTGACTTACTGAGTGACTGAGAGAGTGAGTGACTTACATGTAACAGTAGAGCAGCTGCCAGGAAGGACAGACCCTGACAGTAACCGACCTCTTCATCAAAGACAGCATAAGCCTTGCTGATTTTGAAAAGTGCATCCTGACCCACACCACCAGCCTCCTTGAAGTAGTCATGGGCGGGGAAGGTGCGATTGATGTCTCGCAGGATTACTTGTTCACTTGCACAGTCCTATAACACAAAATATAAAATGATGATGATGATGTTTCTAAAGCAAAAGGAAAAAAAAACTACTATAACATATCCCAAGGTATTCAAGGAGTGATAGAACAAAAGAAAACATTATAACATTTTACAAGGTATTCAAGGAGTGGTAGGACAAAAAAAAAAATAATTATAACATATCCCAAGGTATTCAAGGAGTGATAGAACAAAAAAACATTATAACATATCCCAAGGTATTCAAGGAGTGGTAATGATAATGGAACCTCTTCTGGTACAGTTGCTTCCAAAAGTTTCGAGACACTACCTGCTTGAGTCTCGCAGGTAGTGTCTCGAAATATCTAGAAGCGACTGTACCACATTATAACACTGACCTTGGTGATGAGAACTCTATATGTCTCCATCATATCAGTGGCATCAGAACAGCCAGCCAACAACAGCCACACCTCCCCCCTCAGAGCCTCAGGTACCCCTCGCTTCACCAGACCAGCCACACCCTTTGGTAGTTGATGTGGCTCAGACTGTAGTTTGGGCAGCACCTGTAAGTAGCAACACTAACTAAGCTGCTCGGACAAACAGCTTGACGAACTTCAACACTAACTAAGCATTGACAGTATACCCTTGTTATAACATGGATATGAGTTACACTTTGCAGCAGCTATCATTATAATAACAGATATATTAAACACTTTTACTCAGGATCATAAATATTTTAGTTCAAATAGAAATGGAGCACAAGTGCCTGGGGAAATATTTGGGGGAGGGGCAAAGTGAATTGGACAAACACACAACATTCAGATAAATATCACTCAGCAAGTTAGTGAAAAAAAATATAATTAACGTTTGAGGAATTAATGTTAATACAGTACAAAAAAAAATAAAAAAATTGCAATATCAACTAAATCACCCTACATCAAAAACAAATAGAGCAAGTATGGAAAAGTACGGTACGGTACAATATAGCCAGGATGAAAATGTACTCAAAGAATATTAGCCAGTCATAATGGGCATCATAGCATTAGTTCTACAGCCAATAAATAGTGCATAATAATAATAATAATAATAATAATAATAATAATAATAATTCAAAGCAACATCCACTCCACCAATGCCTTCCCCCTTATACTTCAGCATTTCCACAGTGATCACATCTACTCCTTGGTGATAATATACTATAAACAGGAAGACATACAGAAATTGGGACATTCAGAGACAACTTTGAAAACTTATGTATGTATGTACTGTATGTATGTTAGTTATGATGCAGTCAGTGCTCAAACAATCCTAGGAGAAAAAGTAGAAAATATTAATACATCAACCCACGACTTACTTTATCCTCTTGTAACAGCTTCGGTGTAAAAAAAAAAAAAGGAAATAAAAATGAGAGATAAGAATAATCATACAAAACATTCAGTGTACAGTACAACCTTTAAGAGGAGTTTCTATTGTTGGTATATATGAGTGCAAGTGATTCCTCCAAATTATGACATGAAACAACAGATCTCCTGTTAGTAACATTGAAGGTGTCTGTTTTCTGGCATAGTTTGGAGGAATCGGTAGCACTCCAGTTTACCAAAAAGAGAATTCCCCTTTAATATATATGGTACAATTGTCAACATTTCCAACAAGGACAGTTCTAAGCATTGTCAGTCCTCTCCATAAAGTGAGACACAAGATGGGACTACCAATACTCTTTATTTAAATATATATATCCGGTTAGATGGCAGAACAGAGTGGAAGAGTATGTGAAGGAGAGAAACATGAGGGGCAGAGGAGGGCTTGACCAAGTAAGGAAGGAGTGTTGGAACAGGGAAAACAGGAGACACTTCTACCATGGCCACCTCCTTGGAGGGAGTTCCCAGAGCTATAGATAGATAGATAGATAGATATATCCTTCATTCATATGGACTTTGAAATAATAAGTTGATACTCCTTGTGTTTATAACTCATTGGAAGAGAGGACTGCCTGCTTTGATTGTCCCAGTGTGAAGTATTGGTGTCTATACATGTTTATTTATCACACAATTATATCTTTAGTTTTCCTAGAGTTTATATACTGATGAGTAAATAATATGTGTATAATGCATTAATTAAATCAATCTCCAATCAATATTTCATCCATTTTCAATATAATTTTGTATTTATCCTTCGCACAAAACAGCTCTTCCTCAGTACAGTATATTGTATTTGTTGTATAATTACAAGAGGAAAGTCCTTCACAATAATAAAACTAGATACTATATAGGTGAAATAATATAATATAAAGAACTAGTGTTTGTAAAATGATACACATATTGTAGCCTCTCTTTTTACTTCAATGAAAGAACTACACTATACAGTATACCTATAAACAAAACATGAACTGAGCTAAACATCATGTCATCATAGTTTTATCCCAGAGGCTTAACATATTATAATGGTTCTCTTATCTTTCACCTCAAGCATGGCAAGTCAAATATTATTAACTAAATTCATTCAGCCTCTATGTACAGTCGGCAAAAAAAGTTTCGTTACCACCCCTTACGTTAATTTTAACATGGGTAAGCCCGGTATGGTTGGTACTCCATTGACTGGGCAGCTGTTGACTCGTGTCATCCAGAACATGCTGGACGGGAATTGTCATTGCCCAGGCAGTGACAACTTTTTTATATCAAAAGTTTAGCTGATATTAAATTAAATTTTGAGAGTTAAAGAACTCTTACCATTTAACTATTCATTATTAAACACAAGGAAATACGGTTGAGTAGTTAAGAAAATTATCAACCCTGAAATACCCAGAAAATATAGCACTGCCTGAAAGGACGTCATTCCCACTTGATGCCCATGACACACTGAGGGGCATTGGCCAGGGTCAGGGTCAGGGACTTATGGTTATGGAGGCCGGAGGGTGGCGGAGGTACCACACTCACCAGTCAGGTGTACCAACATTACATCACACTGTTTTAAGGATGGTAACGAAACTTTTTTGCCGACTGTACTGTATGCGAGTGTGTGTGTATGGGTGTGTGTGTGTGAATAAAAGGTAGTGCTCACCTGTCGCCAAAGGTCCAACTCCCCCTGTGGACAATCCTTTGACACTTCACCAGACCCACTTAATAATGGTTCATCATCATCTACAAGAGAAAAGTAAGTACTGTATTATGAATGTACATTTTAGACATAGCCTACATTGAATAATTATATATATACTTGTATCCACCACTTCATTTATCATTCATTGAAGACCACCAAATATTTTCTAAGGCTTCTGTTATTTATTACTATACAGACCAAGTGGTTTACTGAGCCTGTACATTGGAGTGCCTTGATTCCTCCAAAGTATGCTAGGAAACAGGACCAGAAGAGCACAAAACAATGGTGTTACGTTGCTGGAAATAGTTTGTAGGAATCAGTTGCTCCAGATTTACTGAATAGGGGACAGGCTTTCTACCCCTCCCCCAAGCCTGTCCCCCTATTCCCGCACACTCCCAAGCCTGTCCCCTATTCCCGCACCCCCTTAAATTTAATGATCTTACATGGAGGCCCTAAGATATAAAGGTAAACATTTGAACATTGACTCACCAGTATCCTCCTCCCCTCCTGGAGTCTCTATGGAGGCGATGGACGGGGAGCGGCCGGCGGAAAGTGAGGAGAGTGTGGAGGAGGTGAGGGAGGAAAGGTTAAGGGAGAGGGACATGGCAGAGGGACGCCATCGCTCCACTTCACCCAAGTTGTCTACACTGGTCACAACATACTGCTGTTCACCCTGGGGGGACTGGTCTGCCTGAGAGAAGGAGGGATACACAATGTTGTTTTTTACTGTACGGTCACGTGCCATAATATGCATCTAAGTCTGTTTCAAATAGCCTGATGGAGTATTAAACAATGTCCAGATATCTATCTATCTATCTATCTAAGTCTGTTTCAAATAGCCTGATGGAGTATTAAACAATGTCCAGATAATATTAGACGGGATAAATTTTGTAATTGTTTTACTGGTATATAGCTGACTTTTCTAACAAATTGGTCCATGACAAAGGTAATACAGTAACCTATTATTCATTATACAAGTTTAAGGATTGGCACAGATAACAGTATTTTTGTCATTAATGATACTTCATAGAAGATAAACTGTTTCAAACTCCATACACCTGTCAACACCTTCCCTTACCTGTTTGAGTTTAAGAGAGAAGAGGTGAATGAGCGGCTTCTTGCTGAAGTACCAAAAGCGCTCATTTTGAGGATAAATTCTCACTTGAGTTTCAATCAAAAAGCGAACTGGTTCCTGAATACCTCCTGTGTTGGGAAAGATAGAGTGAATATCAGACAATGTTATGATAATAAATATGCAGTTGGAATACCGAGTTAAAAATAACTCACTAACAATACTCATACAAATCTATAATACCAGATGAGATAATTCCCTTTGATAGAAAGAGTAACATGTTTAATAAATCAACAGTTCAAACACAGAAACACAGTGTTAATATTTCTCAACAGCAGTACAAAGCAGAACAGAAATAGTTTTCTTAAATATATAAATATTCCATAATACTTACAATTAACACATACAGTAGGTAATTGTAAATCACTGAATCTGAATCCAAAGACAGAACAAACCTAGTAATTAATCACAGATACAGGCATTACTAATGAAAGACATACAACACTATAACAATAACTCACTTATGACGAGATCAATGGCCACAGTCATGAACACTTTTCTGTCCCGTGTTTCCTGATTGAGTCCAACAAACACCCCGTCCATGGGGTCCCAATGGCCGGAGATAACATATGACCTCTTGTTCTGACCCCCTCCACTGCCCATTGATACCTGCAGCACACAACACAGTACAAGATGGGGAACAAAATAAGTTAACAACGATTTAATTTAACTCAAGACCATTATAATATGCCAAAACTAACACCAGACAATATAATGTTACAGAAAAAATCTTTAAATTGGAAAGGTTAATGCAACTGCACCAAAGTCTGGAAGAATATTAATATAATGCACTATATTATAAAATGACAAAAATACAATTGACACAATAAATAACAAATTATCAATACTGTACTGTACAATATGTATATGGCTAATGTTTACTCTTAAACAATGGCTGATGACTTAATACACTTTACTGTGACAACCACCACAGTTTTCTTACTAAAAGGTAAACCTAAAATTATCCAAAGGTTAATTAACATATTATCAATTAACCCTAAAAAAACAGGCACTCTGATATGCAATAAGCTTGACTGTAATGATGATGATATGTCACAGAAAGGAGCTCAATGTCCAAGAATTAACTAACTACTGTACAGAGAAATAATGCACAGCTAATTTATCCTCCAAAATTTTGGGAAAATTCTAACCAAAACCTTGAACTAATATTTCACCAGGTTTAATAATTCCGAAAAAACACATTAAACAAAAAATGGAAAAGACCCAGTTGTGTTCTTGATCCAGTAATACAGTTGGCCAAATAATGTACAGTTGATATGAGGGTGAAACATAATGCTGTACAAATATTGAAGTGGTTTTGACTAATGAGATATAGAAGAGGCAGAGTTTATGAATTGAGTACAAGAGAGAGACTGAAGTGCCTTTTGTGAGGAAACCACCAGTTAGGTCAGTGAACAGATTAGCAGAGTACATACAGTAAGGGAGAATAAAGAACATGGGAGGAATTACCATAGGAGACAAGGCATCAGAGTTCTGGCTAGATAGGTTTAAAGAGACTTGATAGGCATATGGTAAGGCCACACAACTGATAACACAGTATTGTATAATACACTGTAATATCAAAATATAGGATAACATGCTTCCTACATTTTGGCACTGATACTGTATATATATTGTATAACTACATCATGCATGTTGTATCAAGTGCTTTATAATGTTACTATATGTGGCCTTAACATACACCTCGTCTACCTTTCAAAAACTCATTCAGCCAACGTGTACTACAAGTAAACTTATCCTATAACAAGTTGCCATCCTAAGGGAATATTACATGACAGTACTGTATAAATAAAACTCATTCTGTGCATGATATGACTACAGTATCAGTAAGGAATAATCTAATACAGAAAATATAGGAGATTTATGTTCTTGACTTTTCAGTGCAAATTACTGGCTAGATAAAGTAATACAAAAATAAAGTCTATATAAGATAATACCGGTAATTACAAAAGAAAAAACTGTATGCAGAGTGAAAACAAAAAGAAATAATCTCAAGTTACGAAGAAGGATAATTACAAATTGAACCAAGCCAGGGCAGTGGCAGACAGAGGTACAAAAAATATATACAGTAACATTTAAACTGCCAGGAAAATCACATAATATGAAGCAGAAAGTGTTATAATACATGTAAACAAAAAATACTGCTTTGTTTCCAGCCATGGTCCTACTGTATAGCCAAAACATTGTAAGAAATGAGAGATTAGTTTCTATACATCATAAAAATTATACATTATCGATGCATTAGACATAGCCAGAGTCCCATACAGTATAAACCATATAAAATATTGCATACACTACCTTATAACCAAATAATATATTATAGTAGTAAGATTACATTCTATTTAGCATAATAAAAGCTACCAGTGCATTGGGCATAGCTAAAGAACCCTTATATTAACCATTGACTCCAACCAATACAGAATAGCCAAATACTGTGCTGTGCTGCCAAGTGAATATTATATGATGTAGAAAGAAGATAACATAATATTATACTTGTACTGATGTCAATGTAGTGATGTTACTATGGTTGTATGCTCAAATTTCCAGGATTCGTGCAAGTTTCCAATGTTTGTAAATCTTTTACCAAATTACATGAGACTGCAGTGTTGGCCCTCATATAGAAACACCAACATTCTAAACTTAAAAAAATTAATTAATGAATATCAGAAATTTGCAAAATCAACTGAAGAAAATTAGTTAAACTGAAGGTGACTGTATAATAGTGTATGTATATTGTAATGTATCAAACTTATTTGGAGTTTGTCAACATTATATACACAAAGAATGACACTGGTATGCAAGAAACATTTTACACCATTACTTAAAATATATCCACTACATTGACCTCAGTAACCATAATAGTGAGCATGGGGCATGGCGGGGCACAGCGGGGCAGGGCGGGGCAGGGCGGGGCAGGGCGTGGGGGGGGACATACCTGCACCTCATTCACTCCGAATACGTGGGATGAGTTTGAAAATCCGTGTTTGCATCCATTCTGAGTTACCACTCTCTCCTCTAGGCATTTCTCATTCTGGCCCATTTTCTTGTTGGTGGTGGGGTGCATGGGAGGGGAATTGACAAGAGAGCAAAATAAATAAACAAAAATATTAATCAAGTGAGTACAGTAGAGAAAAGCAGAGTTCATCATGCAATGATGCCAGTATAGCAATTTTCTATGGCCAATATTATAAATTTCCAGAGATTGTAAGGATTTTTATTAGGGAAAACAAGAATATGAAAGGCAGACCATAATTCAGTTCTTCATCATAAAGTACTTACTTTCATTGAAAATGTATACAATTAACCATAGAATTTAGCACTTATTTGGCAAACATGACATCATGTTAACCAAGGAGGAGGAGGAGGAACAATACAATACAGTTAGTTCAATGCAGCTTGACCTTTCACAGAGACACAACTTATTCACCAACCATCTGGATGAAATATAACTTGTGGCATTTACAATCTGATTATAGGTAATTATAGGTTATATCACCATACAGTACAGTGTATATGTCCTACACAGTCAGACTAAATACAACAAATGTCATGTACAGGTAGTAGTTAATAACAATGATCAGTATGATGGCTTCATTGTACTTGTTATTATCATCACCCAACCCATGACTTAACTCCTATATAGTATAGCCCTATAAGTGATCCAAAAACCATTTATTTCAAACAGGTGGTTGGTTGGTATATATGTCACTCCATTCAGATGGCCTACCCAGAAGTAGAGTACTGTTGTTGCTAACCTGAAAATTAAATAAAAGCTGACATTGTAATTATGATGATCTGTGACGAGAAGAAATCCCACACTGGCAGACAGAAGTTTATTACCCAATAGTTTGGGTGAACACTGCCACCATCCTCATCCTCAGTGGTCAAGAGGAAATGATGAGATGACCAACTTACATAAAACTTCCTGAACTGCACTAAATAAACTGCTCTGTTGTATTGCTTTATTTTCCCCATACAGTATTCTGTATTGTACTACTGTACGTGGTTATCAGTACCAGGAGGAAGGTGTTATGAGGTCAAGAGTAACTAAATATTAGAACACACAAAATAAATTATAACATAAATTATAGATGGCAAAAAGTACATGTACAAAGATATGAAGGGGATACAGTACTGTACAGTATTCTCTTGGTGGTAAAATGGAGAGTAACTCATGCCTTCAAAGTATGCCATGAAACAAATGCCCTTTTGGAAATATTAAGGTTGTCTGTTTCCTGGCATATAATACTGTAGTTTGAAGGAACCAGTAGCCCTCCAGTTCACCAATTGTATCTCACCTTAAACAATGACATAGACAAAATAATTATGAACAGATAAAAACTTGAAGACAATAATGAATAGGAAAATATATATATATACTGTATATAAAATAACATAAAGCATGAAATAAAACATAGGAAGAACATGATAATTATGGGGAATAACAAGACCAAATAAGAATATCTTTCAAAGTGCAAAACCAAAGCATCAAGAGTAAATACCAATGGATGGGAATTAGCAAAGCTGGGATACACACACTAATTAGCAATCATTAGACTGCTATTACACATATAGCAATCTCTCTAGGCCCAAATGGTGTAAACTTTTGATATTTGCGAGTACAGTAGTTTTAGGAATGTAGTATTAAAAGTTACAGTGATGGTTAATATTCATGAAGTATGGGAAATTAGAATACACAGTACAGTATAGTGATAATATCAGTTCTAATGCTTCAACACAAATGAACATTTTACATAAGTAGATGCAGAAAAATTGCTGAATTGGAATCATGACCATACCACAAGTTAGTATTGTATGATAATTTTACACCACCAGTTTCCTCCCTACAGTTGAGAGATTCACATGTGAGGAAGTGAGTAAAGCACTGTGATGAGGGTGAGGAGGAGGAGGAGGAGGAGGAGGAGGAGGAGGAGGAGGAGGCTACTCAACTATTGATACACTATATTTTTCCATGCTTAAATAAAAATGTTATGGAAAAGAATATATTTATGTCACAACAGATGTACCTGTGAAACAGAAAGCTATGATGATCCTTGTACCTACAGGCTCATTTATTACAGTAATAATTAATTTAATAATGTGCAATAAATGATACTGACAGTGTACAGTACATTAGTGAAAGCAAGATACAGTACTGCCTTCCATAGACATACAAATACTACTGTATAAATCTGCATTAGTGTATTCAACCTGGCAAAAATGTCCAAGATATCATGACAATTAGATATATTTCTGCAGTATTACTGTATATACTGTATATATTTTTTTTGTAAAATTGTCATGTTTTTGTGTATGCACAGCTGTGTAATGGGAACCAGAGATACAAGTGAAATCACTTGTAGTTTTGAGGGCGGGTGTACATGCGGCCAGTCATATACATCAAAATTACACCCTCGGATATCTCTGATATTTGGATAACTTGACAAGGGTCTTCCCCAATTGATCCGACTTAGCGAGGGTTGTAATAATATTTTATATGTTCTGAGTACATTACATTGTTAATAGTTTGTAAACAATTACTCAGCACTGTAACTGACTTGTGCACTGTCAGATCTGATTCAATATTTACAAAAAAAAACTAGGAAATTAGATGGGGAGGCAGTGTTTGTTTCCAGGTTAAATTAAGTGCACTATTGTATACTATACTGTATATATATAAACTCCAGCTAACTGTAGGACATAAAGCTGAATACTAAAGCTGAGGCATGGGATGGAGACTTGGCTTGAGAATATGGTTCCTTATACAAGAACATCGGTGGTTGTATTGACGATGGTATGGTATGGTATGGTACCGGTACGACACAGCCATCATACTGGTACCATACTTCTCATTATCAATACCACAAAATAATGATGTTCATGCATATGGCCCTATGTTAAATTAAAACCTACAGTAATACTAGAGAAAAGGAGTTTGCTATAAAGGGTTTTTAGTGAGATAGCGAGAACTGTAAACCTCTTTGTAAGATAGATAATAGTTACTGTATTGGTATATTGTATCCATATTTAGTAATACATGCATTACTGTATTGTAATTAGATAAATAGATAGATAAATGGGTGATACATGGAGGCAGACAGACCAATAGATACAGTAGATAGATAGACATATATGAGAGATAGATACAATTTACAAATCAATGGATAATACTGTGTACCAAAAAATATCATAAAGAGTAATGAATGCTGAGTATAGAGAAATAATTAGAGAGAGAGATACTATGATCTGCTCTAAACACTCACCACACAGAAACAGATAAGAAAGACAGAATACAGATAATAGATAATACTGTATGTAAAAAAAAATAAACAGTAACATAAATAGGAATGGTGAATATAGATGGACAAATAGAGACAGTACTGGTGATAGATAATACTGTTAAAAAATAATAACATAAATAGGAATGGTGAATATAGATGGACAAATAGAAAACCGGTGATAGATAATACTGTAAAATCAAAACAAAAATAATAATATAAATAGGAATGGTGAATAATTATAGATGGACAAATAGAGACAGAGTAAGAAAACAAAATAAACAATAATATAAATAG
The DNA here is from genome assembly GCA_034508575.1 of Petrolisthes manimaculis. Lineage (NCBI taxonomy): Eukaryota > Metazoa > Arthropoda > Malacostraca > Decapoda > Porcellanidae > Petrolisthes > Petrolisthes manimaculis. The sequence goes on along the minus strand of JAWZYT010000850.1, from coordinate 37,953 downwards.
GAATGGTGAATAATTATAGATAAGACAAATTGAAAACCAGTGATAGATAATACTGTAAGAAAACAAAATAAACAATAATATAAATAGAAATGGTGAATAATTATAGACGGACAAATAGAGAGACACCCTGCCTGACCTGACCCCAAACACTCAACTCACCATCTCTAGTAGGTTCATGTCAGCGTGTTTGACTCCCCTCCCCGACGCCACCAGGAGACCAAAGCATCTCTCCACACTGAGTTCCTCCACCATCATGTTGTTGGGGTGAGCCTGGGGTGCTGTGGAGGACTGGGGTGGGGCCGGGGTGACGGTCAGCACCAGTTGTTTCTCTATGTTGCTGCGGAGTTTGAAGCATTCCTTGTCCCTCGGTACTGCGTTAAAGTTACCCTGGTGGGAGGGAGGGAGGTTTAAATAAGAGGGTGTAGGAATAGGGGGACAGGCTAGCTATGGGGGGGGGGGGTTAGGGAGGTGTGGGAGTAGGGGGACAGGCTGGGGGGAGGGGGTTTTTGGGTTGTATACGAGCAACCGCCCTTCTAAAACTAAGGTCATCAACAGGACATTATTATGTATTAAAATTATTATTGGTTTCATCACAATATAAAATTTCATGTATGTACCGCGCGCTCATGTTCTAAGTCCGAAATGTAAACAAACATGGCAGATAGCACCGAGCGACGAATCCTATTAGGACCAGCCTCCCATAATTAAGGTACACATAACTCACGTTTCGCTCACGACCCCCCATTTATATTTGTACAATTCAAAAGGTCATGAACAGGACATTATTATGTATTAAAATTATTACTTAGTCTTAGAAGGGCGGTTGCGCGTATTTTACCGGGTTTTGTGTGGTGCGGGAATAGGAGGACAGGCTTGGGGGGGGTTAAGGGGGTTTTGTGGGGTGCGGGAATAGGGGGACAGGCTTTCTACCCAACTCAGGCCTGTCCCCCTATTCCCACACCCCCTTAAGGTGGTAATTATTTCTTTGTAACATTGGAGTGCCTTCATTCCTCCAAAGTATGCTGGGAAACAGGACCAGAAGAGCAAAAAATAATGACGTTCTGTTGCTTGAAATAGTTTGGAGGATTCGGTTGCTCCAGATATACTAACATAAAACTTCCCCCTTCAAATTTATCAACAACATAATCTCCTCTATATGGAAGTGAGGTTGGAGGGTTACTGTTTCCTCCTAACTCTGCCATATCCCATTAGTAACATTGATATTTTGTTTGTTGCCTGGTATAGTTTGGAGGAAGGAATAGCCCTCAAAATATACAACATGAGTAGCTTGTACCTTAAGGGGGTGTGGGAGTAGGGGACAGGCTTGGAGGGGGACTGGGGGTAGTGCGTGAATAGGGGGACAGGCTTGGAGTGGGTAGAAAGCCTGTTTAACTATTCCCGCACCCCCCAAACCTGTCCCTCTACTCCTGCACCCTCAAAACCCCCCCAAGCCTGCCCCCTATTCCCACACCCCCTTAAACAGATTGATATTGTTAAAGACAATTGTTTCCTACCACTACTACCATAGACTGACTCCCGGTAAAGCTGAAAATGACTAAATAATAACCAAAGAGTGAATCATAGGCTACACTTCATTCCTCTATACTATACAGTATTTCCATTTGGTTAACAAAGGAATGCATTAAGATGTACAACAAACAGTGAAATGGGCTACACACACATTCACTAAACATTTCAAACTAAAAACATTCTCAGCTTCTCCCATGACTATTACATTAACAACAAAGTCCTATCATATCACTGCTACCATAAAAGAAATGCATGTGGTTAAAAAAATACACCTAAACAGCATACAGTAAGGATTATTCAATGATGAAATGCTTACCTTACTATCCTCCTCCTTAATCTCCAGAGAGATATCAAACATCAAGACATTGTCCACCTGCGGCCGACTCTGAATTGCTTCCTCCCTCTGTTTGTTCTTTGGTACCCTCCGGAAGGCAGCAGCAAATGTGATTAAAACACGAGCCACCTGTGAGAATGTGGTCATGGTATATGAGTATGATTTACATTTATAATATGTTTACCTTATTCTGTTTATATATTTCTAATCCTCAAGTGATGGATTAACCGGCATTAGTGTTGAGGTTGGGGTGATTTTATGTAGACAGTGAGGCATAACACACATGGAGAGAATGCAAGATGGGGAGTTTATAATGCATGTGTATGGAAGCTAGACTGAAGGGATTGGTGTGAGAGGGAGATCACCTGTCTGATGGGTGAAGAAGGTATAAATGTACTGCATGACTGAGAGAAACAGGAGTGAAATGTTAGGGTTTGCTTGAGTGGGGAGTGAGTGTTAAAACATGGAGAACTGGAGACTTTTCTGCCATAGCCAAACCCTTGGGGAGAGTTTCCATAGGGATAACAGAGCTACTGATGGATAGATATAATAATGCTATTGATTATTTTGAAGCACAACAAAATAAATTAATTACAATAACAATACTGTATAATAAATTAATAAGTAACTACAGGTAAATACCAGAAATATACATTGTCACCAAACAAAAATTTCAAGTGTTGTCCACAATATTCCGAGAGGTGAACAATGCAAGCCAAGACTCAAACACTCACCGCCTCAGGAATCTGACATCGGAACACATGACACTGAAAGATAGACGACTCCTGTGTGTCACCGTGGGAGGAGGTGAAGGCAAAGCACCGAGCCTCAGCAGTGTCCACTTTACCACGGGCACAGAAGAGGATGCGGTGAATCTTGAAGGCGACCATCTTGGTGCTGGTGTTGGCGTCATAGATACTGCAGAGGTACAATGTATGTCATCACAGCTCATTAAAGGGGGGGTGGGAATAAGGGGACAGGCTTGGGGGGGTGCAAGAGTAGGGGGACAGGCTTGGAGGGGGTTTGGGGGGTTAGGGGGTGCAGGAATAGGGGGACAGGCTTTCTACCCCCCCCCCCCCAAGCCTGTCCTCCTATTCCCGCACCCCCAGTCCCCCCCAAGCCTGTCCCCTACTCCCACACCCCCTTAATAATTACAAGTTTTATTCTAACAATGAATTATACACAGTAACTTTCAGCCCCTTATTACTGTAAAAACTTCCTAAGCCTTCTAGAATATTTTGATAAACATAGAAAAATAGATAAAGGTAGAAAGTTACACAAGATAACCATATACAGGTACTGTATTTAGTTAACAGCCTCTGGAAAACCTACAAATATGAGTACAGTATGTACTAAGATGACATAGGTCTATACCTTAGATTCAATCAGGACAGACAATATGAAGGAATAAGATAAAATAATATACAGGTAAACATTAATAAAGCAGAAGGTAAAATAGAGGCTGTACTCACATAACCTTTCCCTCTGAGTTGGAAGGGACAGAGACAGACACACCAAGAGCTTGTTCCTGTGCCTGACTGTTGAGTATAGCCATGTTGCGTTGTATTTCAGCTTCACTCCTCGGAGCGTTGATGGAGGCTGCACCGAGGTATGTCACACGGTTGAAGATGGTGTAGTCTCCACTCCCGTCCTCCACATGAACACGCTCCACTGTTGGGGTGATGGATGATGTGAATATGGATGATGTGAATATGGATGATGTGAATATGGATGATGTGAATATGGATGATGTGAATATGGATGATTTGAATATGGTGAAAACAAATGTAAGAAAATAATTACAAATGATAGAGATATGAGGAAGGAAATGATAATGCAGGTGGATGGAGTGAGAGACAGACCAAAAATTAAATAAAGAAATGAAACAGAGATCATTTTCATACTACAAAAAACAAGAAATAAAAAATATGTGTAGTGAAATACCGGTAAGTAAGGTGTTTACTCACTATCATCTTCGGTAGCAGATTGTGAGAAGCTCGGATTATTTTCACCTAAGTTCCTATCCTCTCCTTCTCCCTCTCCTCCTCCTCCTCCTCCTCCGGCATCCTGGGTAGGGTATGATGTGTCTTGAGGACTTGATGATGAGGTTGGAGCAGCACCAGTCTCTTCCTCACCTTCTTCCTCCTCCTCCTTCCTACTGCCACTGCTGCTCACATCTGTTCCTGCTGGCGAGGAATTTTCTGAGCTTTTTTCACGCATCACCTGCAATAAAAATATATACATGTAATAAAAACAATAAGTAAATAGATAAATAAAACAAATAAATTAATACATAAAAAGCGTACTGGACTACAAGTATAAAACTGAAAACAACGGCCATTTATTTAGACACAGTACAGTATATACAGTAAACTTGCATATGGACACCTAGATATATTAGAGAGTTCCCACTGATAGCAAGGCATCATCAACACAGACTGGCTAAAGGATGTAGTAATTCTTGGATTATGGGGGATTTTCTATCATCTTAATTAAGTCAACTGGTATTAGCTGTTGGGTAAGAGTTAATCAAAATACAGTAGTTGTCATCTGTTACAAATTAATTGGCTAAAGTTTGCTTGTAAATATGTATAAGTTGTTAGCTGTCATTATATGGTTAAAATTAAGAAAATACAGAGTGTACATTACCTCCTTCAGTTCCAGTTGAAGATCTTCCATATTGCCGTTATTAGCAATGTTCAGCTGTGGTTCCTCTTGCTCCTGCTGCTGTTGTTGTTGCTGTGGTTGTTGTTGTGGTTGTAATGGATGGTACAGTGTAGGTTGGAGTTGAAGTGGGTCGGATACAACACTCTCAACGATCTCATACTCTTCACTGGTTCCTGCTGAATCACTTGACTTCAAACTGGAGCACTCTTCCATAATTCCCTGTCATATATACAGATGTACACATTAGGCTAAAATTATTACTTACTATTTATACAGGTTTCAGATAATAAATATTCCTATAGTAACATCATTAGGTATCATGTATAGTATTGTATATATATATATGTTCCAGATAATACATATAAAATACAGACAGGGTTCCAATAATGATCTGTCATTAATCTAATATTTCTTCTAGTAAAAGATTCCTCTGATATAGGTAACTGAAGAGGAAAAAAAAAGAAAAATATGTTCAAATTGGTTCAAGTTTGAGAATGTTTCTTTACAATCTTCCTTCAAAATTCAATATTCACAAGACTTAGTTCTCTAAGTTATTACATAGCTAGTAGGCTACCTTCTATGTTATTGTATAGCTATTGGTACACTACTACAATATATTAACTACTTGATGAACACAACTTTGAAATGTGCCCTTTACTTAATTGGTACCGTATGGTAATCATTAAAGCAAGACCACGTACACTTTGGAATATGTAAACTAAAATGTCAGAGCTTTACAGTAGCTGTGTGGAACTTATGAGTTACCAAACTTTCTATCTAGAGACATTAAATAAAATCATACCATACAGTACAATACACGACCAACTACTATAATAGACAGGTACGGTTCCATTAGATACTGTTGCTACAAAGTGTGACAGGTGAGTTTAAAACAACTTGGCTTCAGTATTTTTTCTGCTATTGTCGTTAACATACCTACAATCCAGTACAGGTATTTACAAGTATTAATAGTGCTCAAGTGCCACATTAGTTTGGGTAAGAAATACTAAGAATTATTATACTAAAGACAATTTATAACCACAGCATGCTACTTCAACTTTTACTTGTATCATACTGCAGGTTCATTGGCACTTAGACGAGTACGGTTATATACAATATTAGACTACAAGTGAACAAGTCTACTTTTCAATACGTGTTGTGTACACATACTGTACTGTATACTGCACCTGTATTCAACATGATCTTGTTGTGGTAAATAAAGCTGAAACCAAAATACAATTAAATGTCATTATATATTATATTACCATCTGGAAATGACACTAAAATATTACTGGTTAGTATAGGTTGGGTTAGATAGGGTTCGGTTCCCTTATCAATACTATACCCAGTGGAAGTATCTTGTGGAGATTAATTCTTTTGTTAGATATTTCAAATTTAAGATATGACATATTTCTGTAGCGGAGGGACAAACTGCAGTTGAGTGGACAGTGTTACCAGATCTCCTTGGTATACAAAAGGTCCAGCAGGCAATTGTATACATTACACCTGACTCATCCAACCAGATACTTTTGGCTACTGATACTATCCACAGCATCTATTTAATTTTGAAAGGTCCCGAAGGCCACTAGGTTAGGTCTCAAATGACATTAGGTTATATCCCGAAGGTAGCCACAGGTTAGGTTAGGTCAGGTTATTTTGGCCGACGATAAAAATGTAATTATCCCAATTTAAAAAGTCGAGCTTTGATTTCAAAGTAAATACAGACAAAGGTAAATACCAACAAATAATATTAATTCTTTTTCCACAAAATAAAACAGTCTCCAAAATAAATAGGGAAAAGAAACGGTAATTATCTATTCCATTGTCATTTTCTATTACGATGGTTTTACCTTCTTTTCCCACTAGTTTATAACATTCTAAGACACTTTTCTTTTATGGCATTTTATTCCGAAATTCCCCATTTTGAAATTAGCCTGACTTTACCTGACCTGACCTGACCTAACCTAAGCTAGACCACAGCAGACTACCGGGACCTAACCTGGGCAGACTACCGAGACCTAACCGGGGCAAACTACCTGGAAATAACCTTGGTAAAGTACAGTAAATGACTGGGGCAAAATACTGGGACCTAGCCGGATCTGGCAACACTGCTACAAAACGGTAATTCTTTCAATAAATGCCTAAATAAATACCAAAGTAACGGGTGATTTTGGTTCCCAGAAAGCATAAAAATCGAGGATGCAGATAGGAAAATACTAAAGCTAATATATAAAGGTAAATTAAATGTTTTGTTAAAAGTGAATCAGAAAAGGCAAATGTAATACAAATTAAGCAACGAAGAACCATTTCAGTAACATTTCCTCATTTCATTATACCAATCATTTGTCTCTGCCTATTTTATCTTACATATTTTATTTATTGATACACAAACTTAGACCAAATAGGATAATATACTAAATATCCTAAATCCTGTAACTTAAGTAATCCTATTATACATAACTGATATCAAACTAATATATTATCTATTACTGACATTTGATAATATTCATACCAACTTGTTTACAATATAACTGTACATTAATTCACATAATATACTTCAATAATATTATAATAAATTATTCCTTTACGTTGATATTAACGTCTGCTGAGATTATAATATTATTTACGGTATTTACTTATTATTATTACATTTTACCATTCACTTCTATATAATAACTGTACATTTATTCACATAGTATACTAGATTTATATTATAATAAATTATTCCTTTTACGAAGGTTATAGGGAGGAGGCGTTTGATATTAATGTCTGCTGAGACTATTATATTATTTACGGTATTTACTTATCATTATTACATTACATTCACTTCTATACATCATAATTAACATCATATCATCACTATATACACAAGGCAACATTAATATCTCACCTAAATATCGTTGTAATAACATGTGAGTCAGTCATCTGACATTTGTCAACAATACCTTTCATAAACTCCTGAAAACATCAAAACAAAACATTAAAACAAATGAACATCATAAAACAACCTACAAGAGAATCAACATTATATTGTCACATCTAATCATTATTCTCAATACCTTTATGCATGATGTTGATTGTCAATATATAGGATTTATTAATAATTTTTATTAATTTATTAAAGGGGCCCTCACACGATCAATTTTTTCGTCAATTAATTGATATCAATTTATTGACGTCAATGAATTGATGGAGAAATTGACCGTGTGAGGGGGACATTGATATCAATTTAATTGAAACAATGTCATTGAATCAATTCATTGATAGATCAAAACTCCTTTGATATTTATTGATGGGTCTTCAATAAAATTGAGCGTGTGTGGGCAAAGCGTCAATATATTGATCAATAATTTAGTGTTTTCCCTTGCAGCAGTGAAAGAGTCGTCATCGTAATCATGGCTGAAAAGAAGAAAGAAAGTGAGCGTAAAATGATGATGGAGATAATCGACGTTTATAGATCCTAAACTTAGAATTAAACTTAGAAGTTCGTCGTAAGATTCGGCGTCCATTCTGAGGAAATTCCTGTAATCCTCTGGCTCGTCGTCCCTTAATTCCCTCAGCAATCTTGTATGTCCTTGTTCCCTTCGACAGAGATACCATTTCTTTACCCACTTACTCCTCTTCTTTCGCTTTGTAGTGTCCAGAGCAAGCACTACTCCAAGTGCCACAGATGCTTTCATCTCGAAATTATGAATCAAACTGAAAATTGAAGTAAAATCATTGACCGTGTGAGGGCACAGTGATTTCCATCAATTCATTGACGTCAATAAATTGATATCAATTAATTGACGAAAAAATTGATCGTGTGAGGGCCCCTAAAATTTAAAATTTTTTTTTTTTAATTATATCATGACGGATTTATTTCCATCGTAGTGACAGCTGATTGACTTTGTAAATCACTATATTGATATAACCAACATGGCTTTAACATACAATCATTATTCTCAATACCTTTATGCATGTTGATTGTCAATATGTAGGATTTATGTCATGACGTTTTTTTTTTCCATCGTAGTGACTGATTGACTTTGTAAATCAGTATTGAATATTGATATAACCAATATGGCTGTAATATATAAACATGTAATATAGGTTATCGTCACTAGAACTCTAATAAAACTATACTGTATACAGGTAGAAGGTAATTAATTATATTCATGCAAGTATCGATTGACCTCCATTCACAGTCCCTATATAGCCCACCTGAGTCAATGCCCGAGATATGTAGTAGGAGGTTTCTGGACGACAGCCCACCCAAAGCCTCCATTGGGTTGAAATGTGTGTGTAGCCTTGTGATAGTTTGGGTGGGCTGTCGTCCAGAAACTACCAATGCTTCAGATCTCGGGTTTCGACTCTGGCAGGTGGGCTAGGGACTGTAGGTGATAATACGAGTGTAGTAGAGGTAAATAAAAAAAACTTTACATTAAAGTTATTATGGTTAGAGACCCTCTCTAAATAAAACTGTGATAGAACATTACTATTATTAATTAAGATGCTTATAAGAGGGGAACAAGTAAAAAGAAAAAAACGGAGTAGCTCCATGGCCTAGAAACCTGAAAAAATAATGGTTAAGATGAAAATGTTGGCGAGGCTAAATTGTGTCCTACATTGAATCAATATTCCACCTGTTATGCTGTATATTTATTGGATAATTGTAGGGTTACTTCAAACTATGACAGGAAATACATTAACTCAATATACGAGTAAAAGGGGATGCATTTTGGAGCATATACTATATAGTTTGGAAGAATAAATACATTCCGATTTACCTTCAAGATAGTACGTATATCTATGGAGTTATATATATATCCCCCACAGGATGGTCGTGACTGAGATGCTCTGTAGGGGTCTTAGGGGGATATGGGGGGTGGGGTGGGGGGATTTGGGAGACGGAAATCTGGGAGAGGGGACATGAGGGGGTCTGGGAGAGGGGACATGAGGGTTCGGTCTGGTAGGGGGTGACAGCAGGGGGGTGGTGGTCGTGATTTAATTAGATGCTCTGTTGGGGTCTGTGGGTGATATGGGGGTGGGGGTGATTTTGGAGTGAGGACATTTGGGGTCTGGGGCCCGTAGCTTTAAAAAAATTGAGGGCCCTTACTGGAGCTCTATGAACCCTCCAAATAATCCAGGCCATAGAATGCTTCAGTGTTTCTAATAGGGAATCTGTTGCCTGGAGTAGTTTGGAGAATTCATAGAGCTCCAGTAAGGGCCCTCAATTTTTTTAAAACTACGGGTGTGGGACTGGGAGAGGGGACATTGAGGGTTCGGTCTGGTAGGGGAGGGCAACAGGGGAGGGGGTCGTGACTGAGATGGGGGGGGGGGGGCAACAGCTAGGGGGCAGGTGGAGGAGGGGGTCCAGTCACTACATCAGTTTCCCAGGACGGTCATGGTCTGAGAGCTGAGGCAACACCACCTGCAAGTCATCGTTGTCATTACGTAACCTCTTGCTATAGTAAACCTTTTGTCTTTTTTATAAGGTGATGAAGCGACAGTTCCATCTCTTCCGCCTGTTGGATATGACCTTCAATATAATATAGTACGGTACAGTCGGCGGCATAAGTCGTGTCGCCTCACCTGCTTCACCGAGACAGGCAGTGTTCATGGACTCGAAAAATACACACGTTTTCTACACTTACTAATATCGAGTCTTTGAACATCGCGTGCCTCGGTGAAGCAAGTGAGGCGACAGGACTTTTGCCACCGACTGTACAGTCGTCAGTAGAAATTCGTCCCATTCAACTCGAGTGAGAAGAGCCTGTATGGTACAGTATAGTGGGCGGCAAAAGTCCTGTCGCCTTAATTGCTTCATCGAGGCAAGCGAAGTTCATAGACTCGAGATTATTAAGTGTATAAAACGTGTGTATTTCTCGAGTCCATGAATACTGTCTGTCTCTGTGAAGCAGGTGAGGCGACAGGACTTATGCCGCCGACTGTACACTCGTGATAGGTGACTGTACATATTTTAATTAAGTAGATTCCAGAGTTTATAATATGTAGCTAATTAAATACATACAAGGGAGCAAATATTTAATGGAACTTTTAATCTACAATGAAGGTGAAGAAATAAACTCGACTGAAAGAAGAGGTGGTAAATTTGGAGTAACTGATTCCTCCAAACTATTCCAGGTAACGGGACACCATTAATTTTAGTTAATGTGGTACTATTGTTTTCTGGGATATATACTGTACCTTAATTGGAGGAAACAACAAGGCGCTTTTAATTAAGGGAATTAGTATACTTTTGGTACATACACATACATTAGAGCGCCTTGATTCCTCCAAAAAAGTGTGTCAGGAAACAGGACCAGATGAACAAAACTAATGATGGTAATAGTTTGGAAAATAATTATCTCCCAAAATGCTGCCCAAACTGTACCCTCTCCTTTATGTACCAGCAGAGGTTTACAGTATATACTACCCCCTTAAAAACCATTGTTGAGGATTTTTGTTCGTACTCAATGTCTGTTCTTGACCTCTTGTGTCGTGGCACCTCACTGACTAACCCTCCTCTCCCTCCTTCCTCTATCCTTCCCTCACCAACCCTCACCAACTCTCCTCTCCCTCCCTCACCAACCCTCCTCTCCTTCCCTCTATCCCTCCCTAACAAATCCTCCTCTCCCTCTTCCTCTATCCCTCCCACACCAACCCTCCTCTCCATCCTTCATCAACCCTCCTCTCTCCTTCCCTCCATGAACCTTCCCTGAGTTGCTACATTGAAATTCTAATGGTTCCTTGTTGGCAGTAACACACACCTAAGCTTGTGTAAGTCGTTTCTCCTGCCAGTACTACACACCTTTTTTTCCTATATACCTATACGTGAATATACTCTTGTGGTAATGTATGTAAAGAGTAAAGAGTAAAACCTTGCATACATATACTCTACGTTCACTACACCCTATATATTGTTCTGCAATCATATATTATACACAGTTACACACACTTACACACACAACACTTCCTTACTTGGGTGATTTTTTTTCTTCAGTGCTGCACATGCATCCTGGGTAAATGATTTATGTATGTAATAATAAATATCCTTTGTTAAACGATGTGTACAAAAATTACACACTGATTGCCTATAAATATAAATAGTACTCGCCTTTTCTTTAATGTTTTTGTCGTCTTATATTATTTCCTCCTCTAAGGGATTTATGTATTACTATTCACTCTCTACTATATATGTCATTAATCTTTACCATTCTATGTACACCAGTTGGTAAATAATGTCTTCAATAATACATACTGATAACCTTTGACCCATGGAGCTAGTGTCGACTTTCCTTGAACTAACACTGAAGGGTTTGAGGTCAGCCGCACCCTCTCTCTCTATCTCTTTCTCTCTCTCTCTCTCTCTCTCTCTCTCTCTCTCTCTCTCTCTCTCTCTCTCTCTCTCTCTCTCTCTCTCTCTCTCTCTCTCTCTCTCTTTGTGTGTGTGTGTGTGCAGTATCACACACACACACTCTCTGTCTGTCTCTCTCTCTCTCTCTCCTCTGTGTGTGTGTGTGTGTGCAGTATTATTACACACACGCACGCTCTCTCTCTCTCTCTCTCTCTCTCTCTCTCTCTCTCTCTCTCTCTCTCTCTCATACACACATGTTTCACCTCTTGTCTTCCTTGCTTCCTTGTTGTAGTATGGTTTCCTCCACACCCACTAACCACATGCCTCCCCTCCCTCCTTCACCTCCCTCCCCTCCCCTCCCTTCCTCCCTCCCTTCACCTCGACATTTGGGTATTTCCCCTCGCCACTCCTACATTACCTGTGCCACTACAGTACGAGAGAGAGAGAGAAAAAAAAAAGAGAAAATTTTACGAGTTAGAAAAGAAAATTACCCTAGACAAGTATTAAATTGTGGGAAAAATTTTATGTATCAATTCTTCCAAAATTTACCATAAAACTGACTACTTACTATACTGTACTACTAGACTACTATATACTACTAGACTGCTAGCCTACTGTACTATACTAGGCTACTATACTATATATCAGTAGACTGTATTTCATTTTATATTGAGGAAGATGTAGACTAATGAAACTTTTTATATATGCCAGGAAACAGGATCAGATTAACAACAATAATGGTCCACCACTACTACTACTACTACTTCTTTCCCTCCTCCTCCTCCTCCCCCCACTACTACTACTACTACTACTACTTCTTTCCCTCCTCCTCCTCCTCCCCCCACTACTACTATTACTACTACTACTTCTTTCCCTCCTCCTCCTCCTCCCCCCACTACTACTACTACTGGTGGATTATTGTTTGGAAAAGTTTGGAATAATTTTAGTTACTCGTAAAGAACTATACCAAAACTATATTGTCTCCTGAAGGAACTAATATTATATAATATAATAATGTGTCATGTGGAGGTCAGCCATTCATACCTTTAAAGGGGGAAGTACAGTGTTGGTAAATCTGAAGTAACTGTATCCTCCAAACTATTCCAAGCAACAGAACACCATTATAATTGTTAACTTGGTCCTGTTTCCTATCATACTTTGGAGGAATCACGACACTCCAATGTACCAAAAGTATATCCATACCTACAAACTAGTCATTACAAAAACAACGACTTATACTCTTTCAAAGGCAATGAATGTGTTTAGAAATCTTGAAGGAAATTGGACATGATTTTGGATACCGATACACACACTCTTAACTGAAGGGGAGATGACAATAGGACTGTTGATATATTTATTTTGGAGGAACTGATTTCACCAAACTAGTTTAAGCAACAGGACGCTATTTTTTTTTGTTTATCTGGTCCTGTTTCCTGGCATACTTTGGAGGAATCAAGGCACTCCAATGTTCCCAAAGTGTATCACATCCTTATGAGAGAGAGAGAGAGAGAGAGAGAGAGAGAGAGAGAGAGAGAGAGAGAGAGAGAGAGAGAGAGAGAGAGAGAGAGAGAGAGAGAGAGAGAGAGGCTATACACTACATATTGTAAAGCTATAACTAAAGATGGTAGTAAAAATATGTTTAGAGGATTTAAAATATATCTGTACCATTGCGGATGTGTGTGTGTGTGTGTGTGTATGTGTGTGTGTGTGTGTGTGTAAAGTCTTGAATGGTAAGTTAAGAGTGTAGTAAAAATATATTTACACTATAGGAGTTTCATATATATATATATATTTTTTTTCACTGTTGCGGATGTGTGTGTGTGTGTGTGTGTGTGTGTGTGTGTGTGTGTATGTGTGTGTGTGTGTGTGTGTGTATGTGTGTGTGTGATAAATCATTCGCTCACATCCACGAAAATTTTCAACACAAACTTCCCACAGTATAAAAAAACAAATAAAAAAAAGGTGTGAGATCACTTCTGACAAAACGTCTGGAACCTTACAGGAAATTATTCTTACAAACATTTATTTACAAACCTTATAATTATATATATTATTAAGGGTGTGTGGGAATAGGGAGACAGGCTTGGGGGTGGATTTGGAGGGTGCAGGAGTAGGGGCTTTGTGTGGTTAGGGGGTTGCGGGATTAGCCTGTCCCCCTATTCCCGCACCCCCCCAGTCCCCCCCCCCCAAGCCTGTCCCCTACTCCCACACTCCCTTAAAATATCGATGTTCAGTCTAGAGCAAAACTCCCTATGTCAGTGTAATTCACTTTTGTTACATTGGAGTGCCGTGATTCCTCCAAAGTATGCCAGGAAACAGACCCACATGAAGAAAAATAATGGTATCCTGTTGCCTGGAATAATTTGGAGGAATAATTTTCTCCGGATTTACCAAGTGTTTTTTTTATGAACCCATATTATTTTAAAGAGACTAAATAGCTATAATAGTTTCGCATCATTTTTTCTTCTTCGAATTTTTATGAACCAATAATAACAGAAATCAAGAGATATAATTTGACATCATTTTCCCGAAGTTTTATACCAACTAACAGCTAAAGTTTAGCATCATTTTTCTGAACTCTTATGAATCGATATTACAAAGATCAATTATATGTCATTATTATATTACAGAAATTACAGAGATTAAATTTTCGCTACAAATTTCCGAAGTTGTATAATTGGAAGGTGTTACAGAGATTACAGAGATTAAACTTTCGCTACAAATTTTCGAAGTCGTATAATTGGAAAATGTTACAGGACTATTGGGCGAGACTGTACAGAGAAAACAACATCCCCCCAACCCAACCCACCCTGCACAGGAATACTTTTGCGTGACTGTACATAGGAAACAACATCCCCCAACCCAACCCACCCTGCACAGGAATATTTTTGCGTGACTGTACAAAGAAAACCCCATCCCACCCAACCCTGCACAGGAATATTTTTGCGTGACTGTACAAAGAAAACACCATCCCACCCAACGCTCCACAGGAATATTTTTGCGTGACTGTACATCCCCTTCCCACCAGCCTCCATAATCTTGAAGAATCCTGAAGAGTTGCATGGGTAATTGAACTGTAACGCATCGGTGAATGTAACTACCGCTGCGAAACCCACACACATTGAGTAACGAGAGTCGGGGAATAGTTATATAGTGTGTGTGTATGTAGTAATTAAGGGACGCTGTACACATGTAGTCAGTAAATAGGAGATAAACGAGTCCTTCAAATATTGCCACGAAACACACACACACACACACACCTAATAGGGAAGGAGCTTGTTTCGTGGCAGGGTTATAAAGGAGGAATATGAAGCCTCCAATTTTCATACACGATCACAGGGTCCTTTAATTAACGGGAGAGTATACTTTTGTTACATTGGAGTGCCTTGATTCCTCCAAAGTATGCCAGGAAACAGAAACAAATGAACAAAAATAATGGTGCCCTGTTGGAGTTAAGAGTTTGGAGGAATCATTATCTCCAAAAATGTCCAAACTATATATTATTATTATACCCTCCTCTTAACGAAGGGGAGATTCTTTTGTTGTTGAATTGTATGCATGGAAAGTCTCTGATTCCTGCTAACTATGCCACGAAACAACAAACAGATCCCTCTATTAGTACCACTGATGGCTTCTGTCTGGTCTGTTGTAAGTATATAATTATAGGAAGAATCAGTGGTCCTCATATTCAACAACAAGATAATTAACCTTCAATTATAATAAGAACTCGGGTATTTACGGTGATTAGTGATGATAAAGAGAGACCGGAAATGTGGATTGGTGGTTGTGTTGTGTTGTGTTGTGTTGTATGAGGTGGATGTTGTGTTGTGTTGTGTTGTGTTGTGTTGTGTTGTGTTGTGTTGTGTTGTGTTGTGTTGGGTGAGGTGGTTGTTGTGTTGTGTGAGATGGTTGTTGTGTTGTGTTGTGTTGTGTTGTGTTGGGTGAGGTGGTTGTTGTGTTGTGTTGTGTTGTGTTGTGTTGTGTTGGGTGAGGTGGTTGTTGTGTTGTGTTGTGTTGTGTGAGATGGTTGTTGTGTTGTGTTGTGTTGTGTTGTGTTGTGTTGGGTGAGGTGGTTGTTTAGTTGGTTCAAGGTGTTTCTTTAAGGGGGAAGTTTTGTATTGGTAATTCTGCAGCAACTGAATCCTCCAAACTACTCCAAGCAACAGAACGCCATTATTTATGCCCCTCTGGTCCTGTTTCCTAGCATACTTGGGAGGAATCATGGCAGTCCAATGTATCAATAAAGAATTACCACCTTAACACAATCTCTCTCAAACACACACACACACACACACACACACACACACACACACACACACACGATCTCTCTCTCAAACACACACACAATCTTTCAGCGACTCTTGTTCTGTTATGGTTGAACTAGAAGGCTACTGATCCTCCAAACTGTGCCAGGAAACAGAATAAAAACAATAATGACTCGAGTTGTTTGGAGGAATAATTTGTTCCAGGTTTACCCTCATTGTATTATTATCATTATCATTATTATTATTATTATTATTATTATTATTATTATTAGGTATTTGTATATGGCATTGGGTTAGTTGCTGTTCATTCTCCTCTTATTTGTTCAACCCTCTTCTTCCCTTCTCTCCCTTCCTCCTACCTCCTCCCCCTCTTACCTCCACTTCAACCCCCTCCGTCCCTCAGTCTCAGTTCTCTCTCTCTCTCTCTCTCTCTCTCTCTCTCTCTCTCTCTCTCTCTCTCTCTCTCTCTCTCTCTCTCTCTCTTTACATTTTCCCTCAAACAAAATTCAAGGATGTACATGGAGAAGTGGAGGTCGAGGAGGTTTGCAACACACACACACACACACACACACACACACACACACACATATACACACACACACACACACACACACACACACACACACAACCGGAAAGCCCTGCCTGAATAGCGTAATAGTGAGGTTGACCTTTGACCCCGGAGGCTGCATTGGTGACCTTCCTACTGATCCCGGACACGGTGTATATACGCAGGGCAGGGCAGGGCAGGGTAGGGTAGGGCAGGGCAGGGCAGGGCAGGGCAGGGTGGTGATTTAAGAGGGCAGGATTGGGCAGGGTAGGGCAGGGCAGGGCAGGGCAGGGCAGGGTGGTGATTTAAGAGAGCATCTCAGGTGATATAATACTCAGAAGGGAACTGGTACAGTCTGTCAATGATGCATGTACCCCAGTCTCGCTCAGATACTCGCAGTTTTAGCTGGTAAAATCTGAAGTAGTAAGAAGGGTTATATCTTACAGTGATTGTGATTAGTCCATCTCTAATATCTGCTGTAAGATACCCCCTGCCTTCTACTCCAGAATTTACCAGCTAAAACTGCGAGTAACTGAACGAGGCTGGGGTACAGTACGTGCATCATTGACAGACTGTACTGTACCTATGCACTTTAATACCACGAACAAAAAAAAAAACATACATGAATGAAGTGAGAAAGAGAAATACCACGAAAGAAAAAAAAAACGTACATGAATGGAGTGACAACGAGAAGCACAACCACATGTTATGTTATGTTAGAAGGAAACTCAACTCGTGAAGGACACACACACACATATAGGGTTAATTCCCACAGTGGTATTGGTTTGTTAGCTTTCCAACCAACCACATTTGTAAGGCTTCATTATTTTCCAAAAGCTGAATATCCCTGCGTATGTATGTATGTTGCGGCCACATCTGTTATCAAAAACCTTCATTTGTGGTGTCATTTTGTATCGTGCAGAAGGTGTAACCAGAGTTTTTTTTGTGTGTGTACATGTATCATTACTCACTTGTCTTCCTCGGAGTAGTTATGAGAGGAGTATTATAGGTGGGAGGGGGTAGGTTAGGGGATGGGTGGGTAGTATAGACAGGCAGGGAGGGAGGGAGGGGTATAGACAGGCAGGGAGGGAGGGAGGGGTATAGACAGGCAGGGAGGGAGGGAGGGAGGGACTTGCATCACATCATCCAGCCTCACCCTAACCTAACTATACTCTGTTCAAAACTTGTGTTCCATTTTCCTCTATCTATCTGTCTCTATTTCTATCTATATCTTTATATCTATATCTATTTCTATCTATATCTTTATATCTATCTCTATCTGTCTCTATTTATATCTATATCTTTATATCTATATCTATTTCTATCTATCTCTATCTGTCTCTATTTCTATCTATCTCTTATCTGTCTATCCATCTATCTATCTATTTCTATCTATCTAAGCATAAGAGGCCAGTGGAACACAAGTTTTGAACAGACTTTTAGTAGCTCTTCCTTCACTTTCAACACAGACAGGCTTTTTCTTTTTCAAGTTATTTATCTATCTTCAGTTTTTCCAGTTTCCCCACAACACACACGCTTTTCCTTTTTCAAATTCTTTATCTATCTTCAGTTTTTCCTAATTTCCCCCCAACACAGACGCTTATTCTTTTTCAAATTCTTAATCTATCTTCAGTTTTTACCAATTTCCCCACTCCCACATCATCAAATAAAAATAAAAAGAAAACAAAAGAAACCGGACAAATCAGCTATAAGTTAAAATAGCCTGCCTGTTTCTTGGATATTATTAAGGACCCTGTGATCGTGTCTGAGAATTGAGTTAAGAGCTTCTGATTCCTCCTGACATTGCCAAGTAAACACACTCCTTCATAGAATCATAGATGGTGTTTCGTGGCAATATCTGAAGGACTCATTTACCTCCAATTGTCTGACTACATCACAAGGTCACTTAATTTAAACTCTGGAACATTCAACCTTCATTCATTCATTCATATAAGTATTCAATCTCTTTACTACGATTATCTCTCTCTTCCTTCAAACGGAATCTCGAACAGACGCCCTCAATGGTACTAAAAGGGTTGTAGTGTGTGTGTGTGTGTCAGTGTGTGTGTATGTGTGTGTGTGTGTGTGTGTAGGTGTGTGTGTAGCAATAAACGTCTGTAAGTGTGTATGTGCATTCAGATCTTTTTTTTTTAGGTGGCATAGTTTGAAGTGTCTTGATTCCTCCAAAGTATATAATTATGCTAGGAAACAGGACCATATGAACCAAAAATAATGGTGTTTTGTTGTTGCTTGGAATAGTTTGGAGGATTCAGTTGCTCCATACAGAAATACCAGCTCCAAACTTCCACCCTTAAGGGGAGAGTATAGTTCTGACATTTATGGAGATTATGATTCCTCCAAACTATTCCAGGCAACAGGATACCATTATATTTCTTCATCTGAGTCTGTTTCCTGACATACTTTGGAGGAATCAAGGTGCTCCAATCTATCAAAAGTATACTCTCCACTTTTAAACTACATCTTCGTGGAAAAGGAGATTCGCTGTTCATCAATTCGTATAATTTTGCAGAACGAATTGAGCGACGAAGATATTTTTCCTCGAAGATGAAGATGTGTAATATTACCTCCCTCGCACCTCCCCCTTTCCCCTTGTGTGTGTGTGTGTGTGTGTGTGTGTGTGTGTGTGTGTGTGTGTTTTACGGTGGGAACACGGAGAGAAATTCTATACAGTTAGCAAAATATGAATTGTGATAACTTTTGATGGAACGTTAAGTATATTTATGTCATCTATAGTTATTTGTAGGGAACATAAGTACTGTATAATTATATAAAACAGAAGGAAATATAAATACACTACAATGAAAAAATAAATAAAATATTAAAAGTAAATAAATAAATAAAGGAACTACTACAGTACAAACTTATAAAACTACTACAAACTTATAAAAAGGTAATATAGTTCAGGAAAATTCACCCAGGTATTATTTACACCCGTGAAGAAAGTGTGTGTGTGTGTGTGTGCGTGTGTGTAGTGTCATAAAGTTCCGTGTATATGTGTTTACTGTCAACGTATGTGTGTGTGTGTGTACGCCGTTAAGGTGTGTGTGTGTATCTGTGTATATGCCGTCAAGGTGTGTGTGTGTATGTGTGTGTAGCTGTGCTTATGCCATCAACGTGTATATGTATGTGTGTGTGTTTGTGTACCGTCAATGTGTGTGTATATAGCTGTCTGTATACCGTCAACGTATGTGTGTAGTTGTGTGTATATAGCTGTCTGTATACCGTCAACGTGTGTGTGTATATGTATGTATGTATGTGTGTGTGTATAGTGGAAAACCCAGCGTCCGGGTAGTAAGTTTGTTGTGTGTAGGATGAAGGAGACATCACTCACTCTGAGATGGACCATAAGGGAAGGATGGATGTGTTAGTGTTGGTGTTAGTGTTGGTGTTGGTGGTGAAAGAATGTCATTAACTAAATTCACATACCAACATTATTAGTCTTTATTGCACTTATGTAACCAAGTATTTTATTGTTTATTTACACGCACACATACGCACACACACACTTTATTATATATATCCGGTAGTACATTTTAATTAACACACACACACACACACACACATATTATATGTAGTACATTTTTAATAACACACACACACATACACACATTATATATATATATATATATATATATATATATATATATATATATATATATATATATATATATATATATATATATATATATAGTACATTTTAAATAACACACACACACACACACACAGATAGACACACATACACACACACACACTATGCACTTACACTTATGTACAGTACCCCCTGAGATGCAAACACACACATACATACATGTACACACACACATACAGTTCCATTCACCCTCACTGACCCTTTCTTCACTCTTCCTTTTGTATTGTATAGCCTTTGTTCTTATGTCCTTGTAAGTACACAGTGTAGGTAGAGGTATGTATGTACAGTTGCCAAAAAAGGTATTGAGACAACTATTGACACAACATTAAATATATTAATGTCCATAATTGTTTGTAGGGATTATAAGTATGTATTACAGAAGGATATATATATTTCCTTCTATTATACATGCTATATTATAAGTATGTATTACAGAAGGATATGTATATTTCCTTCTGTTATACATGCTATATTATAAGTATGTATTACAGAAGGATATGTATATTTCATTCTGTTATACATGTTTATAGTTCCTACAAATAGTTGTGAATATTACTAGGGTTAAAGTTCTATCAAGATTTGTCGCAATACCTTTATTGGCAACTGTACAGTCGTGGGCATAAGTTGAAGGACCCCCTGTGATCGTGTAAGAAATTTGGAGGCTTCTGATTCTTCCTGACTATGCCACGAAACAAACCCCTTCCTTATAGGTGTGTGTGTGTGTGTGTGTGTGTGTATGTTTCGTGGCAATATTTGAAGGACTCTTTTATTTCCAATTCTTTTTTTACTACATCACAAGGTCACTAATTTAAATACACGTGTGGATATTTCAGACAAATTGCTAAGTAATGTTTTCATGTTATCTTTCGTATTATGTTATCGTTTTGAATAGTGTAGAGCTGCTTGTATTAAATTAGAATATGCTACGTAACCATCTTATTGGAAACCTAACCTAACCTAACCTAACCTAACCTAACTTAACCTATCCTAACCTAACCTAACCTAACTAAACATAACCTAACCTAACCAAACCTAACCTAACCTAACCAAACCTAACCTAACCAAACCTAACTTATCTCTCTCTCTCTCACATGCAAACACACACATACACGCAAACCTACTCTCTCTCTCTCTCTCTCTCTCTCTCTCTCTCTCTCTCTCTCTCTCTCTCACACATACCGTACACAGAACCAGAAAGAGAATAACAGGAATTACCGGGAAAAATAATGTAACCAGATTGGCTAGGTGCATGGACCACGGAAAGATAACACACACACACACACACACACACACACACACACACACACACACACACACACATACATACACACACACACACTCTCTCTCTCTCTCTCTCTCACACACACACACACACATTCACACACACACACACACATTCACACACACACATACTCTCTCTCTCCCTCTCTCTAGGAAAAGGTGGTAACACACACACACACACACACACACACTCTCTTTCTCTCTCTCTCTCTCTCTCTCTCTCTCTCTCTCTCTCTCTCTCTCTCTCTCTCTCTCTCTCTCTCTCTCTCTCTCTCTCTTTCTCTCATACACAGAACCAACATTAGAATAAAAAAATAATTACTGTGTATAAAATAGTGCATGTAAGATGATGTATGTATGTATGTATGTGTGTATGTACTGGAGAGATGGCAAGATTCCAACACAACCACTAACACAACCACCATCACAACCACTAACACCAACCACTAACACAACCACTAACACATACTCCCAGACTTACTGATGTGGATGGGTGGAGTATATGGTGAATGGATGGGAAACTGTGTGGATTAAGGTGTGTGTGTGGAAACTAGGTGGATCATTGTGGGTGGGAAACTGGGTGGATGGAGCAGGGTGGAAAACCGACTCATGACTCCTGTTGGTGGGTGGGAAACTGGGTGGATCAAGGTGGATGTGTGGGAAACTGGATTGAGCAGCAAGGTGGATGGGAAACAGGGTGTGTGGAGTAGGGTGGAAAACTGACTCACTCCTGTTAGTGGGTGGAGCAGGCTTTATTATTATTATTATTATCATATAGACTATAAAATGATTTACTGATCAATGTGTTAAAAGGATACACGTACTATAATTCTAATAATCTTATAATCGAAGGTATGTGTACTGTATACTTGAGTCCATCCGTCTCTTGGTTATTATGGGTTGATTCCACAGTCTTTCTTTGTGGTTTGTTGGCACGCAAACGAAAGAATGTTAGCCCTTTAATTAAATGACTTATGAGTGAATTATTTAATGAATTTGGTGCGTGTAAAATATGCAGTGATCATCATTATCTTACTGTTTGATAGATTTTGTGAATGTGTATAGCCTACTCAGCTTTTAGAAAATAATGAAGCTTTACAAGTGTGGTTGGTTGGGAAGCTAACAAATCAATACCACTGTTGAATCAACCCTAAAATAATGAAGCTTTACAAGTGTGGTTGGTTGGGAAGCTAACAAACCAATACCACTGTGGAATCAATCCTAAAATAATGAAGCCTTACAAGTGTGGTTGGTTGGGAAGCTAACAAACCAATACCACTGTGGAATCAGCCCTATTATGTCTGATTGTGAGCTTGTCAACGGGATGGAATGTCCGTTTTTAGTTAAAGTCACACCTTCCTTTATCACACCTACACGGACCTTAAACGGAAAATTCTCTCTTTGGTAAATTTCTCAAACTATTATGTCACCAAACAGATGACCTTGCTGTAATTTTAATGTTGAATCTGTTATGTGGTATGGTTTGAAGGAATGAGTATAGCCCCCATCAGTAGACTGGACTGTTATTATTCATGCCTCTAAATTATACCACATTTCCTATTAATTAGTAACATTGTGGTTACCTGTGTTTTGAAGGTTACGTCAGCCTTGTAGTTCACCAAGAAATTCTCCTTTTAAAACCTTCACTGTCAATGTTGTGTTATGGATGATTTGTACGCTGGTAATGTTATGTTAATTAAATTGACTATCAATTGCCATATACTTTGTAAAATTTGCTAAAACAGTACAAAAATAAATTAATAAATAGATATGTACAACCTATACACCTGCTCTAAACTGACATGAACGTTAAACAATAATTATAAAGATAATATTCCCTCCAAAGTGCACTTACTAGAGTCTCTACCTATACAGTCAGTCGTGTCGAAGTAATAATTTATTTTTTTAAAGTGGAAATCCAACAGATTAGAAACTACTCTTTTGGAGGATGTTGATGTGATGAACAACAAGAAGGTTATATATAGGGTTGGGAAGGGCAGGGTAAGTCAGTTGGTGGTGTGGTGTGAGAGAGGAAGGTTGTCAGTGGTCGCTTCTCCAGCCCCAGGGTCAGTGTACCTATACCGTCTTCACTTGTGCCTTTTTGTCATTTTTTTTATTATTATTAACTCTTACTCAGACAATTATATTTGAATCTCTAACTCAATATTTTTTTTATCTACCGGTATGTATCTTATCTATATTATGTCCATCATCAATATATATCCCTTTTTTGTCCATATATATCTGTCTAATTATCTATGCACATACATCTAAATCTACTTTGTCTCTATTATAACCATCTGTCTCTCTGTTTGTATGTCTGTCTGTCTGTCTATCTCAATCTATCCTTCTATCTATCTACAGTATCTATTTTTCATGCTATTATTCCTAAATGTTATTACTAGTTAGCATATAAAGTTAAGTGTGGGGAGGGGGGAGGGACTATATATTTTTAGTAAGCTAGAGGGGGCTACTGATTCCTCCAAAGTATACCAGGAAACAAATCACTTCAATGTTAATAATAAGGGATTTGTGTTTCGTAGCATAGGTTGGAGGATTCAATAGAGCCCTAATTTACCTTCATTTTACGTAATATAAATAGTTTTCTTGACTGTAAATTGGAGGACTATTGAATCAACCAACTATGTCACGAAACAGATTCCCTATTAGTAACACCGAGGTCATCTAGTTTCCTGACACAGTTTGGAGGAATCAATATGAGACTCTCCCCTTAATTAAAGAGTAGTTCAGATTAATGGTAAATTGAAGGACTATTGAATCAACTAATAATACCACGAAACATATCTCCTATTAACCAACCATAGACCACGAAACATATCTCCTATTAGTCATTTAATAATCTAGTTTCCTGGAATAGTTTGGAGGAATTAACTGCTCTCCAATTTACCAACAAGCTATTCTTCCTTTATTTAAATATTGCTGAAATACTGAATACTTAAATTATTGGACTAACGCCAGATGATACAATTGTCGCAGGAAAACCTATTCGTCTAAGGGTTACGGGGGTATAATATATTTTTGGACAAACATTAAAAATTTTGAGGTTATTAATTAACTTAAAAAACAAAAAAACCTATTGTGAGCAGCAAACCAGACTTCTTCCAACTGCAGGGCCATATAGTGTGTGTGTGTGTGTGTGTGTGTGTGTGTGGCGAAAATGCACCGATTTACCTTCTAAGTATTCTGACCTTACCAAGATTATAAGATTCGTGTACAGTAGCAAAATGTTTACCGAAAAGAATCATAAAAATTCAATGAGACAACAGTTATATTTATGCCTAGGTAATAAATAAATAAATAAATTGGAGGTTTCTGATTCCTCCTGACTATGCCACGAAACAACGATTGGCTCTTTCAATGTATAGATGGTGTTTCATAGCAATGTTTGAAGGACTCACTAACATCCACAGGTTTAAATATATATAACTTAATAGATCTGATCAGTGCTTCCTATCTAGTGTGATTTTAGAAACACTAGAATCCTAAAAAATACATATAGCCCTTGTATACTCCTACCTCTACTATTACTATTACTATTACTACTACTACTACTACTACTACTACTCCATGTCCATCATCACCACCACAACCATTATCATCATCATCAACAACACTTTAACTACCCCCTGTATAGCCAACACTACCACTACTACCACCACCACCACTACTACTACCACTACTACTAATACCACCACCACCACCACTACTACTACTACCACTACTACTACTACCACCTCCCCCTCCAAGGTTTTATGAGAGGACAGTATCAGTAGGGGGCCACACACCACCACAGATAAAATAGTAAAGGTTGGTGAGACAAGCTGACAGAAATACCCGGTAAATATGGAAGAAACTCATTGGTGTTGGTGGGATGGTCAGAGAAGGATAGATGGTTCACTGGACCTTGGCACCACACACACACACACACACACAGTCACACACACACACACACACACACACAAAAAAAAAAAATACACACTATCGCAGTTTTTTTCCACACTCACACGCACACACACACACTTTTTTTCATACAAACGTACAAAAACATACACACTATAGCAGTTTTTTTTCACACACACACACACACACACACACACACACACACAGTCAACACCAAAAAATCACTTAGAGGGAGATTCAGTTGTTGTAGTTGGTAATTTGGTAGGCTACTGATTCCTCCTAACTAACAAACATCCTCACTGGTACAAACAGGGGATCAGTTTCTTGGCATGATTTGGTGGAATCAGAAACCTTCCAATTCACCAACAACAACAAAAAATCGATCTCCTCATCAACCATTAAAAGTCTCTTAGTCGCTTAATTCGTACTACAAATTAAAATATAGGAATTGAGTGACAAAAATTTCTTTACACGTTTAATAATACGTTGTACATGTATGAGATTAAATTACAGTCAAGTCAAATATGTAACGAGAATGTTTTTATCAATACACACACTAACAATAAACTATCTGAGTGTTATAACCAAGAGACAAGAAAGGCGACAACTACACGGCACTTTTGATGGCAATTGCACCCCTCTAAACCCGCTCCCAAGCCTGTCCCCTACTCCCACACTCACTAAACCCCCCCAAGTCTGTCCCCCTACTTCCGCACACCCCTAAACACCCCCCAAGCCTGTCCCCTACTCCCACACCCCCTTACCTAACACTAGAATATCGAAGGTAACCAAACGACTGAAATAGCGACAACAACAACAACAACAACAACAACGACTACGACAACAACAAGTAGACTTTTGGTGTTGACTGTACGACACCTGATAATGACATTCCTTCTAGTCAATGTTAGAAGGATCGTGGGTTTTTCCAATGACGTTTTATATTGTCTGGGTTTTAGGTCCGTAGAGACAACAACATATTATTATCGTATCGTTGTGTCTTGATTCCTCCAAAGTATGCCAGGAAACAAGACCAGATTGACAAATATAATGGTCCTCTGTTGCTGGGAATAGTTTGGAGGAAGCATTATCTCCAGAAATGTCAATACTATACCCTCCCCTTAAGGAGAGGGTGTAGTTCTGACAGTTTTGGAGATAATGATTCCTCCAAACTATTCCAGGCAACGAGATACCATTATTTTTCTTCATATGGGTCTGTTTCCTGGCATACTTTGTAGGAATCAAGGCGCTGCAATGTAGGCTACCAAAAGTATACTCACCCCTTAAGACGGTTAACTAAATTAATTGTTCTTTCAAACCTAACTAACTTCTGCACCCCCAAACCCCCCCCCCAAGCCTGTCCCCCTATTCCCACATCCCCTTAATTAAGTTGATCTTATTCATAACGACAGAGGAATTTTTATTTTTCTGTGATATTTTAATTAAAGGTGGTAATACACTTTTGGTACATTATACATTGTCTTGCTTCCTCCAAAATATGTCAGGAAACACGACCACATGAACAAACGTATTGGTGTTGTGTTGGTGGGAATAGTCTGGTGGAATCAGTTGTACCAGATTTACTAATACTGTACAGGTATATTGTTGTCGTATATGTGAGAGAGAGAGAGAGAGAGAGAGAGAGAGAGAGAGGAGAGAGAGAGAGAGAGAGAGAGAGAGAGAGGACAGAGAGAGAGAGAGAGAGTATAGTATAGTATGTAAGCAGACTAAACCAAATCCTCCAGTATGTATGTATGTATGTTTATAATATAATATACAATTTTCTTGAATCTCTATACTATAAACAAACAAAAAACAAATAGACATACGTAATATCCTCTGAGTGATTTCAATGCCACAGTACATACCAATCTAAGCTTTGTATTTTCGATGATTTCAACAACGTAGCTTCCTGTAACCCAATTCATGTCCTGTATTTTGATCCAATTTTGTATGTATGTATGCCTTGTTATCAATATTTTTTTTTTTTTTGTATCTGGTTATTGTAACAGTTAACTATTTATTTATTTATTTCTCAATCTTAATTATGTTTTTTTATTTAATTATTTTATATTTAAGAAGGACATTCTGACATTCATTCTCTCTCTCTCTCTCTCTCTCTCTCTCTCTCTCTCTCTCTCTCTCTCTCTCTCTCTCTCTCTCTCTCTCTCTCTCTCTGTAGCTATTTGGAGAAGTATTAAAATCCAGTTTCTTTACCTGCCTGACGAGTCTGTGGTCAGCTGAGTGGGTGAAGGGGGACACACACACACACCAATACACACACACACACACACTCACACACACACACACACACACACCAATACACACACACACACACACACACACACGCACACACACCAAAAGAAGTGATGTGTGCGAAAAACAAACATACATACAGTGAATTTAAAAATATATATGATTAAATGGGTTTATGAAAACGGGACATTGCGAGCTTGACTCAATCCTGAAAAGATACAAATAGATCAGAACACACACACGCACGCACACACATATATTTCTCAAGTGTGTATAAAGTTGAGGTTAAAACGACCATAGCAAACACAAACACACACACACACACACCTATATTTCTCAAGTGTGTATAAGTTGAAGAGGTGGTGCAATCTAGTTTGTAAATCTGGAGCAACTGATTCTTCCTCCAAACTATACCAAGCAAAAGATCACCAATAGTTTTATGTTAATCTTCTGGTTCTGTTTCCTGGCATACTTTGGAGAAAATGAAGACACTCTATTTTTATTATTATTATTATTATTATTATTATTACTTCCTTCATCTTTTTTGTATTTTGAATCAGTTTCCTTCTCTCAAATGTTGTATATAAGTTTCTTTTGGTTCCAGTCTGTCTGTTAATCTTTCGTCATATATTGTTGTCGTATGTGTGTGTGTGTGTGTGTGTGTGTGTGTGTGTGTGTGTGTGTGTGTGTGTGTGTGTGTGTGTGTGTGTGTGTGTGTGTGTGTGTGTGTGTGTGTGTGTGTGTGTGTGTGTGTGTGTGTGTGTGTGTGTGTGTGTGTGTGTGTGTGAGAGAGAGAGAGAGAGAGAGAGAGAGAGAGAGAGAGAGAGAGAGAGAGAGAGAGAGAGAGTATATAATTATAAGCAGACTAAATTTCACTCCCACCATCACCCAGAGAGAGAGAGAGAGAGAAGAGAGAGAGAGAGAGAGAGAGAGTGAATATCATCATATATAAACACACTACCTACTCAAACCATCACCATCACCATCACCATGAATGCATCCGGGTTGCGTTGTATTCTCACCACCACCACTAAGGTCAAGTTCAAGGTGACCTAACTCCTCCTACCTTCCTTCATGGCTCACTCACTCCCCTTTGTCTTCTGCCCTCATATGTCTCCCCTCTTCTTTCCTATTCGTTACCTTCTCATATTTTTCCTCTTTTCTTTGTCTCCTTCAGATATTATTTCCTATTTCCTCTGTCTATCCTCTCCTCTTCTTTCCTCTTCGTTACCTTCTTATATGTTTTCCTCTTCTCTTTGTCTCTTTCTCCTATTATTTCCTCTTCTCTCTGTCTCCCCTTCTTTCCTCTTTTCTTCGTCACCCTCACCACTTCTTTCCTCTTTCCTCATTTCTTCTTCACCCTCTCAATTTTTTTCCTCTTTTCTCTGTCTACCCTTTCCTCTTTTCTTCGTCACCCTTTCCTCTTTTTTCCTCTTTGTCTCCTTGTCCTATTAGTTCCTATTTTCTTTGTCTCCTTCTCCCCTTCTTTCCTCTTTGTCTCCTTGTCCTATTTTTTTCTCTTCCCTCTGTCTCCCCTTTTTCCTCACTCTCATCTCCTCTCCTCTCATTTCCTCTTCATTCAGTCTCCCTCTCCTCCCTCTCTCCTCTTCCATCTACATTCCTCTCCCCTCGTCCCCTCTTTCCTCACCCTCCTCTCCTCTTCTTTCCCTCTTCACTCAGTCTCTCCCTCCCCTCTTTACCTCCTCCCTCTCTCAATCATCTATCTCATTTTTTCCCTTCTTCTCTCTGCCTCTATTCACCCATCCATCACCATTATCTCCTTCCTATTATACTCTCTCTCTCTCTCTCTCTCTCTCTCTCTCTCTCTCTCTCTCTCTCTCTCTCTCTCTCTCAACCAAATTATAGGAAGAAAAAGAAAAGAGGAAAGGATTGGAAGGGAACAGTAAAGCCAAGTAGAAAAGAAATAATAAAACCAAAACTTAAAAAATAAAGAATGAATGGGGACAGTAATGACATAAAATAAAATATAAATAAAAGAAAATTAAAAGAAAATAGAAAAGGAGGAAGAACAGAAAAGCAAAGAATATTTAAATGATAATAAAACACGTAAGCAAAGATATAAAGAGAAGTATAAAAAAGAAAGCGTTTTGTAACAACTGAAAAAAAAAAAAAAAAAAACATAACTTGACCCACCTACAACCAACAAAAAACACGTATTTTTTTTTTTTTTTTTAGCTCGTGAGAGAAATTTAATTAGCAGTTGTGTATGGTATTAAAAGAAGGAAGGAAAGTTGATGGTTAAACCTATAGGTATAAACTATATAATTATTATTATTTGTGTATGGTATTAGAGAGAGATGGAAGGAAAGTTGATTGTGGTGTAGCCTTTAGGTATAAACTATAATGGTATTAGTAGTTGTTGTATGGTATTAGATTTAATTAGAGGGAGATGGAAGGAAAGTTGATTGTGGTGTAGCCTTTAGGTATAAACTATAATGGTATTAGTAGTTGTGTATGGTATTAGATTTAATTAGAGGGAGATGGAAGGAAAGTTGATGGTGGTGTAGCCTTTAGGTATAAACTATAATGGTATTAGTAGTTGTGTATGGTATTAGATTTAATTAGAGGGAGATGGAAGGAAAGTTAATGGTGGTGTTGCCTTTAAGTATAAAACTAAAAACTATAATTATTAGTAGTTGTATATGGTATTAGTGAGAGATGGAAGGAAAGTTGATGATGGTGTATAGCCTATATGTATAAAACTAAAAACTATAATTATTAGTAGTCGAAATTCATGGTAGTAGAGGGAGATGGAAGGAAAGTTAATGGTGGTTTAGCCTTTAGGTATACACTAGACATACAGGGTCACCAGTCCACAGGTTCAATGACTCTGTGTGACCTTACCTCTCCTTAAGTGACCCTGTGTATGTATATGTAGTCATGTGGAAAATTGGAGGTAAATGAGTCCTTCAAATATTGCTATAAAACACACACACACACACACACACACACACACACACACACACCTATATGGAAGGAGCGTGTTTCGTGGTATAGTCAGGAGGAATCAGAAGCCTCCAATTCTCAAACCTAAAGTGTTGAACAATACAATACAGTATTTTGTTTTCTTACATCCACGGTCGGGTCCCGTAAATTTATATTGGTGTCTCCTATAGATTAAGGGGAGAGCATACTTTTGGTACATTGGAGTGTCGTGATTCCTCCAAAGTATGCCAGGGAACAGGACCAGATGAACAAAAATAACGGTACCCTGTTGCCTGAAATAGTTTGGAGAAATCAGTTACTCCAGATTTGTCAACACTGTATATACTTCCTCCTTTAACGGTACTGTATTTTTTTTTCTGGGTTGGGTAGCAGCAGTAAAAATTTATTGTGAGATTATAATGTTTCTTTTAGCTAAATGTACTCTCTCTCTCTCTCTCTCTGTCTGTCTGTCTGTCTGTCTGTCTCTCTCTCTCTCTCTCTCTCTCTCTATCTGTCTGTCTGCCTCTCTCTCTCTCTCTCTCTCTCTCTCTCTCTCTCTCTCTCTCTCTCTCTCTCTCTCTGTCTGTCTGTCTGTCTTTCTCTCTCTCTCTCTCTCTCTCTCTCTCTCGTTCTCTCTGAATGTTAATTGTTATTATCTATTTTTGTTGTTTTGGGGAGAATGAAACGCAGGAATCAGTGAGTGACCTTTCAGAAATTCACCCACATGAGAATTTTCCCTTCATACAATAATATAATAAATAAATAATATCCTGCCTGGGTACCGTTGCAGAGGGAAAATTGTATATATGTATGTATGTAAGGAAATTGGTGAGAGTTACATACATTGTGTAATATTAAATCTTATGGTATTATTCGTTTTGTTTTGTTTGTATATTTATGCATGGTATAGAGAAACACCCATTCACCAAGGATTATTGTACAGTTATACACACACACACACATACACACAGACGTACACACATATACTTACACACACACACACGTACACTTACACACACGTACACTTACATACACCCACACTTACACACACACTTACACTTACACACGTACAGTACTTACATACACACACATACACGTACACTTACACATACACACACACACACACACACACACACGCCCGCGCAGAAAGACGAATTTGGGTGAAGAAGGTTAAGGAGGAAAAGAGTGATAACAGGATGGAAAGAGGAAAAGAGAGGAGGAAATGAGAGGGAGAAGATTGGAGGAGAGAGGAGGGTGGAGGTGGAGAGAGAAGGGTGGAGGGAGAGAGGCAGGAGGGTGGAGAGAGAAGGGTGGAGGGAGGAAGAGAAGGGTGAAGGTGGATTGAGATGGGTTGAGGTGGAGTGAGAAGGATGGAGTGTGGAGGTGGAGTGAGATGGGTGGAGTGTGAAGGGTGGAAGAAATACGTGGAAGAGACAACAGTTGGTGGAGCATGACGTAATAAGATCCACTCACCAACCAGGATGTGGCTAAGGATACATACATACATACATACATACATACACATCCACACACATCCACGCATACAAACTCTTAAACACACACACATATACATACTTTTATACATCCACGCACAAACATTTGCACACACACACTTACATAAAACACTTTACACACACACTTTTACACATACACATACACACGCACAAACTCTTAAACACAAACACACTTTTACATATCCACGCATACACACACTTAGCCTACGTAAAACACTTTACACACACACAAACTCTTAAACACACACATACACACTTACATAAGACCTTTTATATGCACACACTTTTACACATACACACACACATTCTTACATACACACACACACACACTCTTACACATACACATACAACTCTTAAACACACAAACACAAACACATACACACACACACACTTACATAAGAGGCTGTAAGTACATATGTTAGACTTAAACATTGCTAAATCCTTTAAAAATCCTGAGTGATGTTGTTGTGGTGAGAAATTCCACCTTAGAAGAAATAATAATAATAATAAAAATAATAATAAAAAAAAGAAATACCACCTGAGAAGAAATAATAATAATAATAATAATAGTAATGATAATAATAATTGTAATAATAATAATAATAATAATAATAATAATAATAATAATAATATAAATAGTAATAAAAAAAAGAAATTCCACCTGAACAAAAAAAAAAAAAAAAAAAAAAAAAATAATAATAATAATAATAATAATAATAATAATAATAATAATAATAAAAATAATAATAAAGATAAAAATAATAATAATAATAATAATAATGTCATGTTGGTTACTGATGATTCCTCCAAACTATACCAGGAAACAAACACACAAACCAACAAAATACCTCACTCAATGTTGGCCATACTACTTAACTTGATCTGTTTCGTAGCACAAGTTGGAGGAATCAATAATAATAGACCTCACTAATTAACACCAAACGATTTATTCCAACTACAAAAACAAACTAGTTTTCACGTACAATAACATACGATTTCATTTATTAACACCAAACGATTTAATCAAACTAATTAAACAAACTAGTCTTAAACCACAATAGCAGACGATCTCATTAAACTAACACCAAAACGATTTAATCCAACTAAGAAAACAAAAAATATATATAGACCAAAGAGTTAACCTTCATACCGGATCTTCCTCATCAAATAACTAACTCACCATTTGTTCAGGTACAGTCGGTGTCAATAATTCGTACACACACACACACACACACACACACACACACACACACACACACACACACACACACACACACATACACACACACACACCACCACTACTGTGACAGACATAAAAGCTTCGACACCAACTGCAAAATTTACCATACATTATTTTTTTTCCTAACACCAAAAATTTACTACATTAGTTTTGTCCTAACACCAAAAATGTACTATACATTATTTTTTCCAAACACCAAAAATTTATGACATAATTTTTTTTCCTAACACCAAATACAGTATGTATGTATGTATGTATGTATGTATGTATGTGTGTATGTATGTATGTATGTATGTATGTATGTGTGTATGTATGTATGTATGTATGTATGTATGTATGTACTGTACGTGTGCAGAATAAACACCCCTTGAAAAAACTATTAATACTCTGTTTAAGAATTCCTGAGGCCAACTGTACATACATACATACATACATGCAACAACACATACTTATGTTTTTATTCGTTCCAAGGTTAAGTTACATCTCAAGGGGTTAGGTAGGTAGGGAGCATTTTTGTGTGTTGGTAAATCTGGAGCAACTGATTCCTCCTCCCAACTGCTACCATTATTTTTGTTAATCTAGTTCTGTTTCCTGGCTTACTTTGGAGGAATCAAGGCACCATATAATTATAATATGATAAATAAAAAAAAAAAAAAAAACACGCACACACACACACAAACATAATGCACCAAATATTTACTATCTCCCCATTAGTCAGGTTTCTGAGAACATTTGTAAACAGTGTAAATCATATTGTTTACTTTTGCCACTTCATAATGCATATATCCATTTTTATGGTATCCGTGTGTGTGTGTGTGTGTACGTGTAGATATGCATATACTTATACACTCTGCATGTGTGTGTATTTTGCTTATGTGTACGTGTATATATGCATATATTTATAACACTCTGCATGTGTGTGTATTTTGCTTATGTGTACGAGTAGATATGCATACATTTATACACTCTGCATGTGTGTGTGTGTGTGTGTGTGTGGTGTGTACTGTAAAGGTCAAGGTGATTCACTTTCTTAACCATCCATGCAGCTCCCTCACTTACACAACCAAACCACAACAACACTTTTACATTCAATGATTTTACCAGACAAATCTTATCTTTTATAATCTGGGAATAATGTGATAGGTGATGGTTGCTGCTTAGGGCTAGTGTGTGTGTGTGTGTGTGTGTGTAGAGAGAGAGAGAGAGAGAGAGAGAGAGAGAGAGAGAGAGAGAGAGAGAGAGAGAGAGAGAGAGAGAGGAAGATAGAGGTACAGTATTGAGGATGGATGGAGAGGGAAGATTGTTTGATTAAAAGGTGATAAAGAGGTGAAGGAAATAGAAAGAAAAGAGGGACAGTATGAAAAATTGAAAGGGAGTGGTGACTGGTGGGGCCGAAAAGGGTGCAAAAACCTTTAAAGTATTGTCCACATCACAGCAGGCAAAACCTCTCTATATACGTGGGAGGGAGAGAGAGAAAGAGTGAAGGAATGTTGAGGAGGGAGCGAGGGAGCGAGGGATGAAATTATGGAAGGAGTGTTTAAAATGTGAAGGATGAACTGACTGATGAAGTGTTGAGGTGTGAAGAGGGAGGGAAGGAAGGAGGGAAGGGAAGGAAGGGAAGGGATGGGAGTGTGAATGATGGAGAGATAGGATTATGGAATGTGTGTTGAGGTGTGAAGATAGGAAGGACAGGGTGAGTATGAAGGAGGGAGAGAGCTAGGGGAGATGTGAGGGAAGGGAGGTGTGAGGGGAGATGTGAGGGAGTAGTATGAAGGAGGGAAGGAAGGTGTGAGGGAGTAGTGTGAATGAAGGTAAAGTGTGGTTTGGAAGGAGGGAGGGGAGGTGTGAGGGAGTAGTGTGAAGGAAGGAGGGAGGGGAGGTGTGAGGGAGTAGTGTGAAGGAAGGAGGGGAGGTGTGAGGTAGTAGTATGAAGGAGGGGAGGTGTGAAGGAGGGGAGGTGTGAAGGAAGGAAGGTAAGGTGTGAAGGAAGGTAAGGTGTGAAGGAAGGTAAGGTGTGGTATGCATGGTATGTGGTGGTTGGACCAGTTATATTCAGTACCTTTACCTAGCTACCACCTCTCTCTTCATCTTCCCTCCCTCCCTTCCTCCTTCCTTCTCTCTTCTCTCCCTTCCTCCTTCCTTCTCTCTTCTCTCCCTCTCTCTATATATACTCCCTGTACCTTCCCTCTCTCATGGTCCCCCTCCCCCCTACCTCTCTCCTCTCAATTTATCTATCTATCAAACTATATATCTATTCATCTCTCGTATATTATTTCTTCCCTCCCCTCATGCACTACTTTAAAAAACCCACTACTACTACTACCAGCTTCCCTACCTTCTCAACAACCATCACAACAACATACAACACAACAACTTCATCCCCCCCCCCCAACACACACACACAGACAGACAGACACACAACCCTTCTATCAAACCGTGTGTAAGAAGTTGTATGCATCTCCCCCTTTTAAAATATTCCATATGACTAGTTTCTGCATGACTCATCTCACCACGTAAGAAAAAAAAATCGACATCATAATTATTTTAGTAGATTATCCTGGGGCTCTGAACGACTCTTGGCTATTTTTTATGTAGGTACTTACTTACGTCAGATGATGAAGATTATATTTTAAAGGGATTATTATCATCTCGTGGGTAGAAATTATAGGGTGGAACATTCTTACTATTATTATTATTATTGTTATTGTTATTATTATTATTATTTTTATTATTATTATTATTTTTATTATTATTATATTATTATTATTATTATTATTATTATTATTAGTAGTAGTAGTAGTAGTAGTAGTATGATTATTATTTTTATTATTATTATTATTATTATTATTATTATTATTATTATTATTATTATTAGTAGTAGTAGTAGTAGTAGTAGTAGTAGTAGTAGTAGTAGTAGTAGTAGTATGATTATTATTTTTATTATTATTATTATTATTATTAGTAGTAGTAATAGTAGTAGTAGTAGTATATTATTATTATTGTTATTATTAATATTACTTGTTAGTGCGTTTCTTAATTGAATTTTTTTCTTATATTGTAAGTTTATGTCTATTTATTTGAGGTATTTAGGTGCCAAATGTACAATGCCAATATGTGTGCCAAATGTATAATGTTAATGTGTAAGGTAAGTTTGGATGAATAGGGAACTTTGAAAATATGCCTATAATAATAATAATAATATATAATAATAATAATAATAATAATAATAATAATAATAATAATAATAATAATAATAATAATATATAATAATAATAATATTTTGTAAATATTTGTATTTTGTGTGTGTGTGTGTGTATTTGTGAGTGTGTATGTGTATATATTTGTAAGTGTGTGTGTGTGTGTGTGTGTGTCTGTATGTATGTCTGTGTGTGTATTTGTGAGTATATATATGTGTGTGTGTGTGTGTGTATGCCTGATATGGGGTCCGTTGGAAGCGGGTTTATTTCATGTGTCCGTAACAGTACAATGACCTGAATAAATTAAGGGGAGATAGATTTTTCTGGTTGTTGGTGAATACATTGGAAGGTCTGTGAGTCCTTCAAACTATACCACGAAACACAAGATCCCTGTTAATAACCAATGAAGGCATCTGTTTTCTGGGGAAGTTAGGAGGAATCAGAAGCCTTTGGGAATAAGATAATGTCCCCTTTATTTGTATGGGTGTCAGGTTCCTCACTCATAAACCTGTTGTTCCCTGACATACATATTGACAACCCCAATGTAACACACACACACAGATACAAATACACACACACATATAAACAAAATAAATAAACAAACACACACAGATACATATTGACGACAAACCCATTGATATAGTATAACTCTTGTCTCCATCCACAACTCTATAATCTATCAAACACTATGTGTGTTAATGAAAGAGGTATATCATCTATCTCTCTCTCTCTCTCTCTCTCTCTCATGCATACACAAACACTCACACACGTTCTGTCAGACATAGTCATACTCTCTCTCTCTCTCTCTGTTTGTGTGTTTCTTTCTCTCTAGCAAAATGTCAAATTAGCACAAACTTGACAACTGTTCTTTAAATGCAGTTGAATGTAAAGTGCTCCACATTGTATAATGCAACGAAATAGCAAACTATTCATTGAATGGTACTCAAATCAAGAGTATAGACTGAGAGACAGACTTAAGGGTAACAGTATCAAGTAACTTACAGTCCAGTCAGCAATGTACAAAAGTAATTAAGAAATTGAATTAAACAATTGGCTTAATGGTAGAGCATTCGAGTTTAAGTCCAAAGATACAATCCTTACTCTGTATAATTCATTGCTCCGTCTCCTTATGGAATACTGTGTTCAAGTCTGGTGACCGTACTACCAGAAAGATATAGCAAAACTGGAATGTGTCCAACACAGGTTACTAAAATTATACCAAGCCTGAGGAACAAAATGTACGAGG
>JAWZYT010000849.1:32500-82137 GCA_034508575.1 Petrolisthes manimaculis | reverse complement strand
CACACACACACACACACACAATCCCTCTGTTTACACCTCGGCCATATTGTTGACGTCACATCCGTCCAGTCGAGTAGAAAAAAAATAAATAAATAGGCCTACACACACAATAATCCCCCCCCCCTTTTTCTCTCTCTCTATCTATCTATCTATCTATCTCTTTCTCTCTCTCTCTCTTTCTTTTCTCTCTCTCATAAATACCTCATAAATTACCTCATAAATGCCTCAAATCCAAGACCACACCAATACCCCCCAAAAAATACCTCAAACCCCCAATTTTACACATGATAAATACCACAATTATAATACCACAAACCCCAAAATCATATCAGTACTTCATATTTACCACAAACCCGAACCCAAAACCACATCAATACCTCATACATATAAAAAACCCTAATGGGAACTGCCTTGACGTGGTGGGAGGGCTTGCTTGTCTCTGAGACCTGGCGAGCTAGACTAGAGGGGGCTCAGGCCCCTGCTCTGCCCCGAGTTCGGGGAGAGAGGGCTTCCCATGCTAGGGAGGTCGCCAGTGAGAGACCAGACTAAATGGTTTCCATCTTTCAGTTCTTCAACTATCCCTCATTTCTTTTTATTTCTTTCCTGCTTGCTGTCACACCTCTCTATCACCTTTTTCTGGCGCTATAGACCTCCATGTTGCGGCGCCTAATATCCATCAATCAAAATCAAATCATAAATATAAAAAACCTCAGAACCACACCTGTACCTCAAAAATACCACTAAAGCGATCCCCCAAACCACAATCTTAATACCACAAATCCTACCTCAAACCATACATCAATACCTCATAAATACCACACACAACACCACCTCCAACACCACATCAATACCTCATAAATATATTGTATTAACTTGAGAGCTGGTTCGATACTGTAGGCTATTATAGACAGGTGGGTCTGGCTCTTTGAAATATTACAGAGGTTCCTTAAGGGGGGGGGGGGGTTGTGTTGGTAATTCTGTAGCAACTGAATCCTCCAAATTATTCCAAGCAACATAACACCATTATTTTTGCTCTTCTGGTCCCGTTTCCTGCATGGCATACTTTGGAGAAATCAAGGAGCTCCAATGTAACAAAAAAGTATGATCACCTTAATGGGAGAGTATACTTTTGGTACATTGGAGTGACTTGATTGATTCCTCCAAATTATGCCAGGAAACAGGACCAGATGGACAAAAATAAAGGAGTCCTGTTGCTTGGAATAGTTTGGAGGAATCAGTTGCTCCAGATTTGCCAACACTGTACTTTCCCCTAGCTTAACTACCTATTATATATCTCCCTAAATTATAATACCGTATTAGACTATGAAGGGGTTAATTACTATAGGTATAGGAGAGCCAATATATTTCGAAGTGTGGGGGGGGGGAGGGGGAGGGGGTGTCTGGAATTCTTCTCTGGGGTAATGAATGAATGAATGAATGAATGAGTTGCGTATACCTTATCTTAGCAGCAGGGAATACTTATTGAAAGTTGAAAGTTTTGAATCAGCCCATGCTCAGCTTTAAGTCAGAGAGAGAGAGAGAGAGAGAGAGAGAGAGAGAGAGAGAGAGAGAGAGAGAGAGAGAGAGAAGTTATATAAGTTGTAGGTAAGTCAGAGAGAGAGAGAGAGAGAGAGAGAGAGAGAGAGAGAGAGAGAGAGAGAGAGTGAGTTATACAAGTCACTAATATGGACCTATATCTACCCAGTGATGTCAATTTCTGGTGTGAATTATTTTGGACTCATTTTCCTCCTCCTATAGAAAATACAAAACAAATTTAATGGGGAAACTTAACAGTATAATGTATGCATTTTATTTTCACTAAACACACACACAAAAAAGGATTATAGGAATAGGACTAACTTTACGACGACACGAGAGAGAGAGAGAGAGAGAGAGAGAGAGAGAGAGAGAGAGAGAGAGAGAGAGAGAGAGAGAGAGAGAGAGAGAGAGAGAGTCAAGAACTATACTTATTTATTTATTTTGTTTTATGAGAGAGAAACGCCATATAGATCAATAATAAAGTACGATAATTTTCTTGAGAGAGAGAGAGAGAGAGAGAGAGAGAGAGAGAGAGAGAGAGAGAGAGAGAGAGAGAGGAGAGAGAGAGAGAGAGAGAGAGAGAATAACACCGGACGTTGCAGGAGATCATCATCTATAGTGTATACGCCCCTTTAAATGCGTCACTGCCACAGGGAAGGTCACACTCTTCATATAGTATTTATTATATTCTTTAAGGAACCCTGTGGTGGTGATGTAGTCAGAAAATTATTAGAGTTATAGCCTAAATGAGTCCTTCAAATATTGCCACGAAACACCATGCATGCACCACCTGTAATGAATGGAAGGAGGTTGTTTGTTTCGTGGCATGGTTAGGAGGAATCAGAAGCCTTCAATATTCATACACGTTTTATTACAGGGTCTTTAAAAACCCATTCATTCATTTCCTGGGGAGATATTTATATATATGAGTGTTTTCATATCTGGAGTAACTGATTCCTCCAAATTATTCCAAGCAACAGCCCACCCGTATTAATGCTAAGCTGGTTCTGTTTCCTGGCATACTTTGGAGGAATCACGACACTCCAATGTATGTACAGTACTAAAAGTATACCTATACTCTCCACATTAAGAGAAAAAATGTAAAGTAATTTGATGATAATGTAAACAAACACAAAAAATGTAAAGTAATTTGATCTTTTACTAAACAAAAAAAAAAAAAAATGTAAAGTAAGTTGATGATAATGTAAAAAAACACAACAAAAATGTAAAGTAAGTTGATGATAATGTAAAAAAAAAAAAAAAAATGTAAAGTAAGTTGATGATAATGTAAATAAAATAAAAAAAATGTAAAGTAAGTTGATGATAATGTAAAAAAAAAAAAAAAAAAAAATGTAAAGTAAGTTGATGATAATGTAAAAAAAAAAATGTAAAGTAAGTTGATGATAATATAAACAAACACAAAAAAATGTAAAGTAAGTTGATGATAATGTTAAAAAAAAAAAAATGTAAAGTAAGTTGATGATAATGTAAAAAAAAAAATGTAAAGTAATTTGATCTTAAACTAAACACATGCACGTATAAATGAAAATTCCGAACTGTTATTTTGGTGATGGTTTGTTTGTGGTTGGTTGGTTGGAAGGACAAGGTGCATGTGTTGGCAAGCAAGCACACCTGAAGCATGTAATTACCATGCATGCACCACTCAGTGACGGCAAGCACGCAAAAACAAACAGGAAACACACACACACACACACGCACGCTCATACTTACATACATACATTCACGTATACATGCAGGCCTACCTACACATTTTTATGCCCATTCATTTTGTCACACACACATACACACACACACACACACACACACACACACACACACACACACACACACACACCTACCTACACATTTTTATGCCCATTCATTTTGTCACACACACACACACACACACACACACAGACCTACCTACACATTTTTATGCCCATTCATTTTGTCACACACACACACACACACACACACACACACACACACACAGACCTACCTACACATTTTTATGCCCATTCATTTTGTCACACACACACACACACACACACACACACAAGGTAGCGGGGGGTCATCACCTTTAAAGTGCTGTCAGCTCTCCAAGTGTGTCGAGGGGAGGGGGAGGGGGAAGAGGGAGGGAGAGGGGAAGGGGGAGGGAGAGGGGAAGGGGGGGAGGGAGAGGGAGGGGAAGGGGAAGGGGGAAGGGGAAGGGGAAGGGAGGGGGAAGAGGAAGGGGGATTTGTCTCTCCTCCCCCCCTCCCACACCCTACCTACCACACACATCATCACTCACTCACACATACACACACACACACACACACACACATAAAAATCCTCCTCTACATCACACCTACACACACACACACACACACAAATCCTCTTCTACATCACACACATACATACATACACACACATAAAAATCCTCCTCTATATAGCCTACACACGCACACACACACACACACACACACACAAGCACACACAGAAAATCCTCCTTTGCATAGCCTTCATACACACATACACACACACACACTAAAAAAAAATAATCCTCCTCTACATAGCCTTCACACACACACACCACACACACACACACACACACACACACACACACACACACACACACACACAGGTATTAAAAACAATATAACCTACAATATCATCGGAATTAACATAAAAAATATAATACACGATAAATAAAAAAATACTAAGAAAAACTCTTAATATTTCTAAATACATAATTCAGGTATTTTCATTACATAAACAAATAATAAGATAAAAAATATTCCAGTATATATAAATAGATAAGATTGTTTTTTAATATTCCAGTAGGCTATAAATAAATAGATAAAAAATATTCCAGTTTATCAAAATAGATAAAAAAATATTCCAGTTTATCAAAATAGATAAAAATAATTCCAGTTTATAATAATATAGATAAAAAATATCCCTGTATTAATAGATTAGAAATATTCCAGTATACTGTATATACAAATAGATAAAAAATATTCCAGTATGATACAAATAGATAAAAAATAATTCCAGTTTATAAAAATAGATAAAAAAATATTCCAGTGTATGTAAAATTATATATATTTTCCTCACGATCATCAAGGCAAGAGAAAGATGAGCTCTAATACGGTCGTTTCACCCAACTTTCTCACTTAAATATTCACCCTTACCACCACCATCTGTGACCCCGCCCTCACTCCCTCTCCCTCCCCCCCCTCTATACCTCGTTCTATCCCCCTCCTTCCCCTCCCTCTATACCTCGTTCTATCCCCCTCCTTCCCCTCCCTCTACACCTCGTTTTATTCCCCCTTTCCTCTTTCCCTTCCCCCCTCCCTCCCCTTCATCACTCCCTCCCTACCACCATGTCCTCCACTTCCGCTTCCTCTCCTCTCTCTCTCTCTCTCTCTCTCTCTCTCTCTCTCTCTCTCTCGTGGTATGTTCATTAAAGTATAACATTAGCTCCATCATTGCCACCACAACTGTGCATGCTAAGAGCCCTATATCACTTGTAGTGTAGTGGTGTGTGTAGTATAGTGGAGTGTGTAGTATAATATAGTGTAGTGGTGTGTGTTGTTGTTGTTGTTGTTGTTGAAGTTCCTCAAGTTGTCTGACCGAGCAGCCCCGAGTTGTGTGTGTATATAGTGTAGTGTACTGGTGTGTGTCATATGGTGTGTGTAGTGTAGTGTAGTGTAGTGTGTTGTTGTTGTTGTTGTTGTTGATGTCCTCCCCGGGCAGAATGGCCTCCTGCCCCACAGACCCCTGGTACACTCTGGTCGTAGTGAAAAAAACAAAAATAAAGTAGGGGCTGGCCCTATATGCCTGCAGCTGGGCTACCGAAGCACATCCCTGGAAAATGGGACCAGAGTTTACTGGACCAGGGAGTCTGGGGGCCTCCGACTGCCAAGGAAAT
Organism: Petrolisthes manimaculis; assembly: GCA_034508575.1. Taxonomy (NCBI): domain Eukaryota; kingdom Metazoa; phylum Arthropoda; class Malacostraca; order Decapoda; family Porcellanidae; genus Petrolisthes; species Petrolisthes manimaculis. The sequence continues at coordinate 76,682 of JAWZYT010000849.1, read as the reverse complement.
TGGGGGGAAGGCTTTGATCCCACAGCCAGTGCTATGGGCCCAAATCAACGTTACCACAAGAACTACAAGTGGGGCCGTACCTTCCATGAGACCAGCCCTGAAGGCACCATAAGGGGGAGGGAGTTTACACTGCTGCATGCAAAGGGAAATGCACCCCCGTGTGCTGGCTGTCTACACAGCAGTGAAATAAAAGGCCTCCAGTTGCAGTACACCTCACGTGGATTTTTAATCCATGTGGGCAGATCTCGTCAAATCCACTAGAAAGTGACCAGATCCTACACCAATCTTTATTCTAGCCCAGTGGGGGATAACTAATATTCACAGAGAATTAACTCAGCCCCCTCTGGACCCTGTAGTGTGTGTAGTGTAGTGGTGTGTAGTGTAGTGTGTGTAGTGTATTGGTGTGTGTAGTGTAGTGCATTGGTGTGTGTAGTCTAGTGTATTGGTGTGTGTAGTATAGTATAATGTAGTGGTGTGTATGTAATATGGTGTGTGTATTGTAGTGTTTGGTGTGTGCAGTATAGTGTATTGGTGTGTGTAGTGTAGTGTAGTGTAGTGTCTATAATGTAGTGTATTGGTGTGTGTAGTATAGTGTATTGATGTGTGTAGTGTAGTGTATTGTAAGGACTGATGGTGTTATGGTGCTGTGTGATAATGATGGTGTGTATATGTGTGAGTACATAATGTAGATGATGACAATGGTGTACTGTGTATAATATAGTATGGATGATGATGGTGATGCTGTTTATACCGTACTGTATGTTAGTGTGATGATGATGATGATGATAATTATGTGTACAGTATGTATGAAGTGTTTTGGCCTAGGCTATGATGTGGTATGTTAATTATAATACAATATGTAAGCCTATAATTTCATTGTAATATGTAGGCCTATTCTACTATGGTGTATAAAAGTTTGACTGTCTGACCTATCTATCACCTTTTTCTGGCGTTATATGACCTCGCTGTTGCAGAGCCTTATATCAATCAATCAATTCTTATTGTATGAATGTTGGTTCCCTCAGCTAGCCACACTATAACTCCATGATCTGAGCTTCGAATGACTAATCAACAGAGGATAATTGGAATAAATGTATTTTGTCATTCGAACCCCAGATAATTCAGTCATATTTGGGTCTGGCTGAGGGAATGAAGTTTTCTCCACCGTAGGACTCGTAGGCTACACTATCTTAACATTATTATGGTGGTGATGAAGCTTCCTGTAGTGTGAGGATAGGCCTAAGTTAGTGATAGTAGTGGTAGTGGTAGTGGTGGTGGTAGTGGTGGTGGTATAGGAGTCCATTATTGATTAACATGTATGATAACTAATAGCTCCCATAAATTCCATAATGTACTGTACATACATATCGTTTCAACACTTCCATTTCAGCACTAAATAATTTCGTCAATTTCCGAGTATAGTCAGTTCAGATAGCCTCTATTAGCGGTTTTAGGGAAGAACCTCTTTTAGGTAAATTGGAAGGTCTCTGATTTCTTTAAACTATGGCCCGAAACAGCAGATTCTATATCAATACTAGTGAGGGCGTCTGTTTTCTGACATAGAGAGGAGGAATCAGTAGCATTTTAATTTGCCAACAAGACAGAGTCACAGAGATCTCCTTAATCTATCTCTATTGTCAGTTTTTACGTCCCAAAAAGTACTGAACAAAACTTATCCACAAACATTCAGGTGCTTCCCGAACCCAGACCTAAACTGCTGCAGGAGTATTAGGTTACAGTGTCACAGAGGCACGGCGACAGTACGGCCCAGCACCACCACAAAGAAGTATTGCCAACGCAGCGATAACTATCAAGGGTCACATTTCGCGCCATGCCAGGTAGCCTACAGTACTATATAATATACTGTATATAAGCCTATACCTGTACAGTACAGTCACGGTCAATGGTGACTTTCCGATATAGCTTTTATTTCTTCCTTTCCACACTTCGACAACTAAAATGAGATACCTCTATAACATCAATGACGTTATTATTATTAGTAGTATTGTTATTATTATAATTTGAGGGTAGCTGTAGCAGGTCTAATCAACGCCAGTGTATGGGTGGCATAATCCAAGTGACGTAAAGGAGTCCTATTTGCCTTTATTGGAAGCAGTATATCGAAGGAGTAAAGGAGAGTAGGTCAATGGGAAGCAATACATGATCAAAGGATGGGTCTAAGGGAAGGTGGGTGGCGGGGAACTATTGCCTATGTGAGTATACGATCAGAAAGTTTCATATCTCTTTGTCGAAATTCAGTATATACGGCTCAAGGAAGCGTAGGACTGTCCCCGTGCAGCAACTTGTATGAATACCTATACCAATTATTTCACGCAGCACTGAAAACACTGAATATAAAGACACAATAGAAACTTGGATGACACTCCCTGGCCTTGTCCTCACTTCCGCCTCCTCCTTACCTCTCCATACTCCAACAAGCTTCCCTCATTCCCCTACCTCATTGCTTTCTCTCTCTCTCTCTCTCTCTCTCTCTCTCTCTCTCTCTCTTAATACAGTCCATCATAATTTATATCTGTCAGCTATTGCTTGTTGGACAGAGTGACACAGTAACTATGAGAAAGCGTAGCCTTTTTATTTACTATAGGGTCGAATTGAGACACAATTTGCAAGTTCTGTTGGAGTGTAGTAGTGAAAGGAAGTAAGAAACCTTCAGAATCAGCTAAAGAAGATATCATGTTTCATAGGATCACTTTTAGCCATGGCAGTTATTATTATAGGACTTCCGGGAGAAATCTAATGTGACACCGACGGACACCTAACATGTTAAATGGATGATTCACGCTGTTGGAGTGAATTTTGAAATAACGTCTGAAGAAAAACTGGCAGGTTCCCACAAACACAAACATTCATCCAGCCCCGCCACCCAACCGTCCCCACGGGTCACCAGGAACATCCCATCCCATAAATTGTTACCGTAAATCCCTCTGGAGGACTATTAGTCTGCCTATAATCTGGCTCATAAGGCTGACAGTTTTATATAAAGTCCCGTAGTACGCAGTCGTCAACACTAGGCCTATACGATATTATTCTCTCTATCCTTATCTTTGCCCCTAATGCATTATAGATTGTGTAAATATGAAGCCATCATGAAGGAGAAAAATATTTGTAGCTTTCTTGATGTATCCTCTATATCTGTCTGTATTAACAAAAATTATATAAATATATAACCATGAACACATAAATAAAAAGTATCGAAATAATCCGTACCAAAAGTGAAATTACTTTAACACTAATAAGCTAACAACTTTTACTACTACCTATAACTGTTCAGTCAACAGTTACCTTATTATTGTTATAACTCCTACCTATGTTATGAAGACAGGGTACTGTAGATCTAATACCTGGCACAAAATTCACGGACCGTACCATATCTAATAACTTAGCTTCTATTTATCGGGTATAGTACATACATTTACCTCTATTTACTATCCTCTGTTACGTCGCAGCTTATCTGGACACTCAGGCCACCTCTCGTACACACTGTCTTCGCCGCTTATTCCTTCTATAAACTTTAGTATTATTTACCTGTGTACCGTAATTTAGAAATGGTTTTGGTTGGGTTAAGTGAATGACCGAGAGCGCTGGAATATTGAGTGTCATTATTTTCATGCCACGAAACAGATAACTAGCCTAATCGGGAAAATAATTACACACAGTCTACCCGACCTCAGGTATTATAGTCCACTCCCAGGTTAGGCTACAGGAGGTCGCTGGGAAACTACTGCAGACGTATTGTTTTCGATTTCTTCGATATATTTCCGAAATAAAATTAATGTTCAGGTTAGAAGCAAGTCAGATTGAAATTAATGGTGTGTACATCTTCCTCGCTGCCTTATCAGTATCAAAATTACATAACTTTTTCTATAGATAATTTGAAGCTATATATAGCCATTTATACGTACTCTGGCACCCTGATTTCTTTACCCTTTAGTAGTTTTATAGAAAATTATGTACTAAAGCACTAGACATTTGTCATATCCCTTTAACACTAAACAAAACCATTACTATATTGTCAATAAACGTTTTCATTAGTTGCATGACTGTCTTAACCTGTACGTCATTCATCAAGATTCAACCTGAAGCCTTGAATACACTACACCAATCATTCTTACAGGTGTACCCCAGTTGTACTTTTGCGTATCTGTCCTATTTACAACGTTTATAGATAGACTCATTACGAGTTTGTAGATAGAGGCATTATTATACTCACAGCGTCGGGCATCATGCTAGTAGCGGAGGAGCAGCAGGAGTTGGTGAGAGGTGGCCCCATTGAGGACAACCTGCGTCACCCACCACAACCTACACCATCACCACACCACGCACGTCACCACACTCGCATTGTATTACTCCAACATCACAACACGCACAATAACACTTCTCTTCACTCCACTCCACCACTCCTTATCTCCGGAGCTACAACGTCCCTGGAATGCCTTCTAGTTGGACTTGGCCTTCTTCATCTTATCAACTTTCCTTGTTCTGACACTATTTGAGGCAGTTACTAAGGTGCACAAATTTTCCAGATCACCAGCAACAGTTATTAAATTGAGTAACTGGGTTTCTCCTTTAGTAATACGAGGAAATGAGTAGAAAAAGTGGGAAAATGGTCTCCTGAGCTCGCCCCGACCACCAGAGCATCATCTTCCATTCAGTGTCGTCTGCTCGATCAGCTCAGGTCGCGCCGACGCACATCTCCCCCGTAAATCGGCATCATTGTAAAAATTTTATCTCGGTATGCCAAGGAAATAATCTCTACATGATATCAACCCAGATTTCTTTCATACAACAATGACTACGAGCTAATACAAGAGAAATAATGCCCTTGCTCTTTGCATTCACGTAACCGTTTAGGTCGATACACATAATTTCGTTTTATTTTTATCTCGCGTTATGAGTGATGCTATTATCTCATTTATGGCAACAGAAGTTATACAGAAAATTCATGGTTATTTTTCTGATGTAATTACGTAACATACATGAACTGGTGTCGTATTTCTGACCTCCTTGATGTTGACCTGGTAAGGTGGTGGAAGTCGTAGCCACACAAACACCTTCGGAATTCGGACGCCACGAGGTAAACAAATATCAGCTGACCAGGGAAGGGGAGGCGCCTCGTCTATAAACCATCACATTTTTTGTCTTATTTTCACTCACACAGGATATTTAAACCATGTCCTTCACTCGTATCGTTATTTAACCAAGATAATATGTGTGGGATAGAGAAATTCAGACTCAAAATAACTTATATATTCTAAAAAAGAGGAAGATATATAACCATAGCCTGGAGGGACACGCCTTCAAAAACCCGATCATATGCTGTTGTTAACTATTTCACACTAGAGTTGAAAGTAATGTGTGAATGGGTAGAGAGTTTGTGACTGTGTGTAAGTGTGTGAGTGTGAAAAGAATTTGTGACTGTGTAAGTGTATAGAGAATGTGTGTGTGTGTGTGTAGTTAGAGAATCACAGTACCATAGCATTTAACGTTAGTTCTCATCTTACTCGATATAGTAAAAAGAAAAGCTAAAATCATGAGTGACAGAGACTATTCCCCCCTGAGTTCGGCGTGTGTGAGGGCTCTCAGTGACAAACTCTACGATAAACGTAAAGCAGCTGCCTTGGAGATAGAGAAGTAAGTTTTATGGGTAATTTGCCTGAGTACAAAATATTAGGTTAGGTCAGGTCTTGGTAGTCTGCCCTGGTAGTAGTAGTAGTAGTACCTTACAGAGTGGGAGTAGCAACTGGGACTAAGTGTGAGATAACTCTGAGGGATGAGAGGATGATGGAAGTGAAGGAGTTTAAGTACCTGGGTACAGTTCTGTGTAAACATACAAGTATGGAAGGAGAAATTAGGGAGAGAGCAGTGAGGGGTAGACAGGTCATAGGATCACTGGGGAGGATTATGAAGGGTAGAAGTATGAGTTTTGAAGTGAAAAGGGGACTGCAAAATAGTATAAACCTGTCACTTCTGCTAAAGCCACTCCCTTAGGGGGAGTTCCTGGAGGGAACAAGGCATCAGAGCTATAGATACCGTAGATAAATAAATTGATTTAGGTAAAAATTTCTGTTCCCATTTTGCCTGAATGGGTGCTTTGTTCAACGGGCCATATTAAAAATAGTTTGTGGTGCATAGGATGGCGTGGTACTGGTATGATGGCTCCATAGACAAGTAATAGATCCGCCATACACCATGAATGTTTTTTAATAAGACGCAACATTTACAGAATGATAATTGGCTTGTCAGATATTGTAACTTGTTAATATATACTTAACAATTTTGTGCTTGGTACATTTCAGAATGGTAAAGGACTTCTCAGCGAATGACAAACAAGAACAAACGAGTAGACTTATCCGAGTACTGGAAGAGTTTGCCATGTCCCACAATCCACACACAAGGAAAGGTGGGCTTATTGGCCTGGCTGCTGTTGCCATAGGGTTGGGTACCAGGGTAAGTTTTGGTGATACAATATCCTTATACAATATACCAGTACCTGTATATCCAAAGTGTTCGTGAGTATGGCACAGGCAACCCTTGTTTTTTAAACATTATCCAAATTAATGTGCTGTCGGCAAAAAAGGTATTGGAACCCTCCTATGGATGATTTAATTTAGTTTCAATGTATGGGTGGACTGTACAATATTATAGGAGGGTAATGCTTGCAGATATTTCAGTTCAAAGTCAAATGAGAGCAAATGGAAAGTTGAAACTGTGATTAATAAGCACTTTATCAAGGGTCTGCTGTACTGTAATTGTGTTTATCTTTTTCTTTTTCCAGTATCCTGAGATATACAGGTCTGTATTCAATAACATTCATGGTATGGTATATAAATTATGATGGTGTGGTACCTGTACAATGGCTCAATTGTTTGATTATGGAGCCATCTTATCAGTACCAAGCCATCGTATGCACCACTAGTGTTCTTGAATATGGCCCACAGTATCAAGACTGTAATGAATGCCTTTCATTGTCCTTTTGTTCATTGGATGCACAGCGTAGTGAGACTCTTTATCCTTATTTTTCCAGGGTATTGGACCATATATCCAGGTACTTGTCAACCCCATCCTGGCATGTTTTACTGATGGCAATCCCAACGTACGGTACTATGCCACTGAGTCCCTCTACAATGTAGTGAGGGTTTCACGTGGCACAGTTCTGTCACAGTTCAATGATATCTTTACCATCTTAGTCCGTCTGGCCACTGATGCTGACCAGAATGTCAAAAATGGTTCAGAAATGCTGGATAGAATAATGAAGGTATTTGTAGCTCTATTTATGTCTGTCTTTTGTCCAAATGTCACAAACTCTCTTAAAGTGCACATAAACACCCCAATTCCAGACAGCTGTGCTCTTTGCAAATATTCGCCCACTCTACAGCTCAAAACTCTCATTCATACACATCCTTGTGGACTGAAATTTTTTTATTGAGCATCTGCACTTGCAATCAACAAATATTATATTCTTGTTAGATATACTGTAATTACTCACCATCAGGTGGAAGAATTGAAAGCTACAACGTTACCAAGTTTTTATATGAACAAAAGTTTTGTTCTTCAGTCACCAACTATCATTTATGACTGTTTCTCTAGGACATAGTGACAGAGAGTGCATCCTTCGATTTAGTGGCTTTCATCCCAGTCCTTCGAGAGAAGCTGTATGTCAAGAATCACTGGGCACAGACCCTGGTTGTGTCGTGGGTGTCAGTCCTTCACACAGTGCCAGATGTTGACACACTATCCTTCCTCTCAGAGATACTCGAGGGACTTTTCTTCATCCTTGAGGGACCCAAGCCGGAAGTGAAGAAAATGTGAGTGATTTGCAAAGGGATTTCTTGGAGTAGTACTTGATTTTTTCCTTTTAGAGATGCTGCTCCCAGTTTGCTCAACAGAGATTACTGTGTAGTATTGTTTCCTCTTTTGTTTTCTCTGTCTCAAGACAATAGTTTATAATTTATTTTTGACTGTTATTAAATTCTAGTTTAGCATAGGAACACATGAATATTGCATGAAGAGCCAAGCCATTATGTTGCAATTACAGTGAAAACGTTTAAAGACACTTATCTCGTACATATATTGTATTTGTATAAAGATTCGTAAAAGTTATGAAAATAGGAATATTACAGTAGTTGTTATTGTTCTGTCATATCCCTTCTCATGGGGCAGGTGTGAGGCCGTTGTGGGTGAGTTCCTCGTGAGCATCAAAAAGGCTCCAGACAAGGTCAAATTTGCCGAGATGATCAACATTCTCATCACACACGCCCAGTCCAACGATCAGGTGGTCCAGGTCAGTCTGTCAGTCAGTGATTTATCACTGATGTATGAATTATTGTAAATAATCTGACAAAAAAACATAATAGACACGGTTTTGATGAATATTTTTTTCTGAACCACCCCAGATGATTGCTCTGACTTGGATCAACGAGTTTGTGAAACTCTCGGGTCGGGTGATGTTGCCCCACACCTCTGGCATCCTCTCTGCCACCATACCTTGCCTGGCCTTTGAAGACCCAACATATGCCAGTAAGTAGAAACAGAAGAAGAATTATGAAGAACTATAATATATTATTGTATTTGATTCCACATCCATCAAACATCAATGTAGGAATACATTTTGAGTGAATGTGTTGTAAAGCTGTGATATAATGTGAACATAAACTTTTCTCCACCATTTCATTTTCCATTCACTCTGATTGAAGACCCAAAAGTGTTTCCCCATGCTTCCTTGATCTGTACAGTAATTCATAAATATAGAATGAGTGGTCAGTGGTCCATGTACAGTAAACTGAAAACTGTAACACATTTTAGAGTAATTTTCGGCAACTACTGTAGTTAGTTAAGCCTCATTTTTATGACAGAGACGCGATTGCTGGCAGAACAGGTGAGCACTGGATTGATGGACCTCATCACAGTGGAGGATGACAGAGATGCTCCAGAGGGCCGTGCTGACGTATCATCTGATCCTTCATCATCATCTAATGTGTCTGGTATGATGGGACTTATGATGTTTGTCGTGGACTGGTATGTTTTATTTTTAAGTTGTGTCTTACAGAAATTTCTGTGTGCCTCAATTCATCTGTGTTTATGTGGTTCTCTACATAGTTTGGTGGATCTCCTGGCCATCCTGTGGCTTTGTTTACAGTAATAGATAATTCCAAAAATTGGAATATAGAATAACTGAACTGCAATTTTGTTATGTTCTCTGATATTGGTACCGTATTTATGCTATAACATACTGTATTTCCATATACTGTATTACAGTACTGTATGTTGCTTTCCCTTTTCTTCTCCTTTGCTGTTTTAATTTCCTTACTTTTTTCCTCCCTTCCTTCTTTCCATTTATTTAACATTTATTCCTTCTACTATTTCTTTCCCTCATCCCCACATCATGTGTTTAAATTGTACAGAATGTGGGAGTGAAGGTCTGGACCTGGGGAGTGTGATGGAGGTGCTACAGAAACATTTACGCAATACACCTGTACTCTGCAAGACAGCTGTCCTAAGGTGGATATATCATCTTCACAATAAAATCCCCAATAAGGTAAGAAAGATAAGATTCAGTTGAGAATAATTTTATATATATGATTAGGAGGAAAATTTTTAACACTCACTACCTACAATAGATAATTGACATGCTTTTCTTTTGAGCATAAATATTTTTCTGTATACCAGTCACGATGAAGATGGGCTGGTTGGACTGAGTAATAAAGAGGTGTATGAATCATTTGAAATGAATGAACTTTTTTCAGGAAGTGAATGTGGAGTGGTTAAGTGGATAAACAGAAGTACAGTACTGTATTTTGAGAATTAGAGCCATATTCAGAGAATAACTGATGCTAGAATGCAAAGAAGGAAATATGGGAATCAGTTGTGTTTTCATCACATACTCGGTACCCTACCGGTACTACACCACAGGTGAGGATTTAGTAATGTGCAAATGTGGAAGAAGAGAAATAGATTATGATTACAGTATTTTGATGACGGTTAGTATAATTCTATGTCAGAGTTTGTGCCTCTTTATTATTTGTGGTGGAGAGGTGGAAACAGAAATGAGGTCTTGATGCTTATGACAATGGTTACTATTTTCTCATGATTAAGAGTACTGTAGCTACATGTCCTGTTGTAGATGTGGAAATACCTGGAGGAGTTGTTCCATGTGCTGTTGCGGACACTGTCAGACCCTTCAGATGAGGTGGTGTTGCTGGTGATACAGGTTTTGGCTCAGATTGCCTCCACTACCAACCACCACCACCATGCTCCCCAGGTACAAGGTCAGTCACTCAATACTGTATGTAGCTGTTGTTGTTGTTGAAGTTCCTCAAGCTGTCTGGCCGAGCAGCCTATATAGCTGTTGTGGTGTATGGTATGAACTGTCTGAAACCAATCATGGTATATAACAATAAACTTCCAATACTCTGTTTATTTATACTTATCCAGCTGTTCTGACCAAATCCATGGTGAGCATAGTGCCTGGTATGAATAAAGCTCTCTGATTGGCTGCCGTGATGCTGGCCTTCCTAGCCACCTCTGCAAATAACCAGGCACTAACTCTCTGCATTTGCAAATCAACTTACAGTACCTCTAATAATTTACGTGTAGCTCTGCTGTCACTGATGTCACTGTCATATTTACAAGAAAATTGTGGATAATAATGAATGTTATATGTATATATAAATCTTATCGATGCAGCAAAAAAATAATTAGATGCAAAACGTGGTATAAATATTTTCGAGTCGCATTTTGGGTTAAACTCGCAATAATATTTTTTCTTTGGGCATTATTATATTCTGGAAAACGTGTTTAAGTTCAAAATTTTATGTAGAGGGTAATGCTATAAAAAAATATACATGAACAATGTAATAGTCGAGTTACACATAAATTCATAGAGATGAGTGGTGTTGCAAGTGTATAGCCAATGCCTATAGAGAAGGACAGATAAAGCCAGCATTACAGCACCCCAACCAGAGGGTTCCATTCATATCTCGGGCTAGCCTCACCATGGAGCGACTGGACAAGTAAAAGTAAACGGTGTATAGTACTTCACTAACATGGACTCATTTCTGCCCCCTAAAAGTTTGGTACTTGTTATTGTTGTTCCTCAGACTGTTTGGCCAAGCAGTCCTGAGTAATACATTATTTTTTATGTTGTGTGTGGCGTGTGGCCTGTAGAGAGTCCAGGGGATGAGAAGGGCAGTGTGGATGAATACTTCACCAGGTTTCTAGAGAACCTCCTCCACCTCTTCACGACTGAGAGGAACCTGCTTGAAGACAGAGGCCCCTTTATCATCAGGTTAGTCACGTTTTACCGGTGTATGCTATGCGAGTAAAGTGAAGTCATACCATCATACATTTTTTATTATTATGGTGAAAGTGCACCGATTCCCTTTATAACTGATATGTATGTTGCTGAATGCTAAAGATGTTTCCTAAACTTAGCTTGGCATAACTCAGCCTAACCCAACAGACAGCTCTGTGTGATGCTGAGTGCTGAGGACATCTATCGTACATTGGCTGAGTTGCTGCAGCGAGAAGAGAACCTCATCTTTGCTTCAGAGATGGTCCAAACACTGTCCTCCATCCTCCTCACATCCAAAGAACTATTCACCCTCAGGATACAGCTCAAAGATCTTGCAACACCGGTAATTTTAGGGAATACTGCAGCAGCAAGTCAGCTGATAAAATGTTTTAAATACAGTTAAAATGTTTCAGATTGAAAGTGTTTTTTACCTGCCTGAAATGCGCACCAAATGAAATTGCCCTCAGCATATATTGTAATAATTGTGTCAACTAGCATTTATAAATAGTGATTGTAGAATAATGTACAATATTAATGATTGTGGGTCATTGACAAATTACCCAAATTATTACAATCACCTCTCTGGTCTAGAACACTGCAAATTAACTTTCCTACTTGACAGCCCCACCAAAGTTTGCTTAATACATTCCAGGAGAGCTGTGAACTGTTTGTAAAGCTGTACCGTTCATGGAGTCACAACCCTGTGGCCACCCTCACCTTGTGTCTGCTCACTCAGAACTACACCCATGCTGCCACACTCGTCCATGCTTTGTATCCTTTTGTAGTTCATTAACTTTTCAGCAGTTGTTTAGTGGGAGATATAATTTGTGTGTTTGTTCATACATGTGAAGTCACCTAGTTATATCATACAGCATTGAATCTATTGTCAGATATAGTACACTTTGGTTTCATATAGAACGTCCAAGAGGTCGATAGAAGACTTCGTTTTATGTGAAATAGTTATATGTGATAAACGTAACCTGTGGGGAAAATTACAATTGGTTGATCAATCACCAAAATTGTCCCTGAAATTAACATAAAATACTATTTAAGGTTTTTCTAGCCTTAATCCTACAGGGATGTATGTAAAATGGATATCACAATTTATATTAAGGAGATGTATGTACAGGGGAAGGGGGAATCTGAGCCTTGGTGAGGATCACTCACTATCGGTGACTCTGTATACCCACTGTCACCAGTTGCGAGACCTATGAGGATGTTGATAGCCCTCGAGCTCTTCCTGAACACATCTACATCTCTCATGAAGCCAGTGAACTCCTCAGAGGGGCCAGGCTGAGGCTCACCAGGGAGAGCAGAGGCAGGCGACTCGTGACTGAGATGAGTCAGCGGCATCCGTGGTGGTGGAGGAGGTAGGGGGGAGATAGCATGTGATCATAGTTTTTTTTTTTATTAACCTTATGCTGGTGAAGCTGCTTGTAATAATGCAAAGTAGAGTCTAACTGGCTAACACAGTGGTAAAGACTGTGGCCCAGCGTTCAATCCTTGCTTGGGACACGTTAAAAATGCCACTTATGCCAGAGGTTACCACCCCTGTGAGCAGGGGATGGGGGGTTTGAGTCGGCTGTCTGAGGTCTTCCTGCTTACGCAGCCATAGCCAAAGCTGACTCGGGTCTCACATAGGTAGAGAGGTCTCTGGGCCACACATCATCCTTGTGATGCTTGCTATAGTTGTGTTTCATACACACAGTGTGTCCCTTTGACTGCCACTCATTGGCGGACCTTTAACCTTTAACACAAACTCAGCCTCTTTCACTTGGCATGACTGAGTGTTGAAGCTGGTGGTTAACTCGTTATCACTAAAAACGAGCGAGTCACACACAACGCAGGCTAGGGTGAATGGAGACCCACACTGCACAGATGCCAGTGATATAATTTCCTTGCACGTTCATTATGATTTCGCTTGTTTGTATAAGAACTCCTTGGATTTGCTTCACTTAATTTCGCCACCCGTTCTATACGGATGCAATCATTTTGTAAAATAATTTTAAGCTAACATTTTGGTCGCTCATTCTCTACAAGAATAATTCTATGTGAAGACGTTCTATATGAGACCAAGGTGTATTTTAATATGACAGTAGGATTGTTTTGAAAATGTTCATTGTACAAGAAAATGTCTTTAAAATTATTTTCATATTCTTGATATTGAATGACTTATGAACCTTAACTTGGTCTCAGTGGAGATATTGAAGTGACTGCTGATTTCCTGGTTGAGGTGGACAAATTGGTGCAGCTAGTTGAGTCTCCTATTTTTACCTGTGAGTTGGTGTTAATTTTGTATATTATTATAGTGCTGTATTTCCTCTTCTTCCTAGACTGTACCTGCTGAATATTCCCCACCCTTTAGTTTCTCATTTGACATTTGTTGACTCAGATCTTGGAACCTTTACTTAATCCTGTGTCAGTATCTGCCAAGTGTGAATTGCCAAATTTATTATGTTTGGATTTTCGTGTACTGTATAGGAGATTTGATGTTCCTGGCATGATCACACTATTAGCTAAATGAGATTGAAAAAATCTCACTCAGATCTGCGACTACAACTTCTGGATCCAGTGGGCCACTCAGCGCTGGTAGAGTGTCTGTATGGTTTGTTGATGTTGCTGCCTCAAAGTGACGCTTTCACACTCCTACGCTACCGCCTCAACTGTGTCCCACCAGCACACCTTCTCAAGTAAGGCACATTCCAGAGGAGTTTAAAAAGGTAGCAAGGTACCAACATCATTGCTGTGTTATTCTTTGGTTCTTCAGTGCTATGTTTAGCCTATGATAGGACTACTTCACATAATCAGTAATTATTCTTTGATATACTGTGTATCCTTCCTTTTATTCAGCCTTTGATCTGTAATCTTTTGACCTATATTATACTGTAAATTTTCATCGCAGACATACGCATGGGAAGGCAGAGCAGAGGCATTTGGTGCGCAAGATCAACTTTGATGAGCTGCTGGAACATTTTTGTTCAACTCAAGAGAAGCATCGTATGTACAAACACCAAAAGATCAAACAAAGATTACAGTCAAGCATTGAACCATCTTCAAGGCACTGAGGCTTGTTATTACAGTAGTGTGTATCTCTGAAGAGTGTAGCATCACAATTTTTATACTGTTCCTTAGTTAGTGTTCTGTTTTACTGTGTACCACAAATCACAGTAATGTACAGACACCACACAAAGATGTTTACACACGGTCAATCAGTAGGGTCCATATGATTGAGAATACAGTACTGTATGTGTTTTTTATCATATTCCCTTAATGCAACTGTATGAATCATGTTGCTATGATGATACATGAGTTGGTTCACTGTATAAGATACTGACTACATGCTTCTACTGTAGATCAAGGTGGTTCAACTAAGAGCCTATAAATCAGAAAATCAGATGTTGCCTGTTGGTAGGATATTTATAACACTCATGAGGTTAAAAAAATATTAAAACCTATAAATAAGGTGAGAAAGGCTTTGGATAGATGATGAGAAACCTACACATTGATAATCAAAAGGATAAACAGAAATTTGTCCTGTGTGCATTTAGTACAAGCCATGTCCCCAAGTTTAACCTTGAGTCTTATAAGAAATTGTAATTTTTTAATCCCATTGGTTCATTTTATATTTTTTTGTGTTGCTGTTTCCCACTACATAGAAATTGGATTACTGGTCTAAATGATATAATGGGTCCTATTACCGAACAATATTCACTGACACTTTTTATATGCCACCTGTACAATCATCCGTTTACCAACACTTCTCCCTGCCACCACCACTACCATTACCATTACCATCTGGCATGTTTCATTCATCTGATGTAGACTTTACACATAGCATTTTCCCTTGCTAATGCTTGCCCCTGTTACCTGATCCTGACTGTGGTTGGTGTGTGGAAAATCATACATTATTGAGGCTCTGAGCCAGAATATATAAAGATCTCAGCAATGTGTAAGTCAGCTGCAAGAAGAGAATTGAAAGGGATGTTGGGGTTGCAGAATGTCCTGTTCCCATGTGGTATGTTGTCAAAATGATCCTTATGTAGTCTTACCAGCATATAAATGTTGTAAAGGGCAAACATATTGTCATTGATATGGAATGTACTTTGTCTCAACTGTACAGTACATGTATAAAATGTTTTATGGATGTGAAATGGATAAAAAAAACTACTAAATATTGCTATACAGTAGAACGGTAGTACAGTATATAATAGGAGTTTGTAACCCATTAAAGATCTCTGTAGATGGATGATATTAAAATTCCTTATGTTAATTTAACTCTAACATATACTATGCTTCCCACCCTCACATTCCCATAAAATGCATATACAGTATTCCTAGTCTATACTTGGCTAAAATTCTTTATCACAAGTTTTATTACAATTTTTAATTAATTTGAATAGAGCTTTTTTGAATCCACTATTTATATCGTAGGTTAATTTTGTTATCACTGTCATTTGTCACTATTATCATCATAAACTTATTTTTTGTCATCAACATTGTTTTCCTTTCATGTATCATGTATCACTCCAGCAGACACTTGCCACATGCATATCAACATACTGTACCCTACCCAGCCAGCATAGGTAGAGATTTCCTGGCTGATGATCTGTTATGATTATGATCTTACCTTTGTATTAATATGATGAATGCTGCGGAGTAGATAACACTCTCTCCATGGTATGCATAAGAAGATGAACAGTAGACGGCTAAAGTAACAGTGCACAATGTGTGTTAAACATTTGGGACCACAGTATGAAGGTCAATGAAATATTAGCGTCCGACATACTACATGTTAGTAGACCTAATGTAAGGTGGTGCCACATGACAACAACTACCGATATCCTCTTGCCAACATCCACTATGTTCATATAAATAGACATAAATCGTACATAATGGGACATTGGTAAATTACCGTGGAAAACATATATGGTGTTAAAGTTCCGTGAATGACTTTCTGTAACCTTGGCCCAGTGCTTTGGGTCCTCCAAATCAGCCATACCCTTGCATACCAATCCTCTCACAGCTTCAGCACTTGAGTGAATGTTTTCAGTAGTTATCTGACCCACTGTGCACTGATACTTTTTATAGCTACTGTATAATCAGATTCTAAAGTTGTTTCTGTTGCCACCAGAGGTTATTGTTCTCACATTCATGTTTATGAAGGTTTTGTTTACTTTTTAATAAGCAAACTTGGCTTTCATGAGAACTTTAGCCAGGTTTATCCTGCACAGTCATGTATGGACGATGAAGACTACTGTACACTCATACTGCATCACAGGCCAAATGATTACACTAATCTCTGGTCTCAGTTAGAATCAGACTGTATATTTATTATTAACATTTTACTATTATTATTATTATTATTATTATTACTGTATTATTATTGTAATACTATTACCACCGATATTGCTTATATTACCTACAGTATATCATTGTCATCATTATTGTCATCATCATTGTTTTTATATTTGCACTAGATTATCTCCCTCCCTCTCTTAATTTTCACTTTAGTTTGTGGAGAGAGAACTAGCTGGGAACCTTTAATATTTATCCCCATATTGAATTATTTCTGTACCCAACTCCTGGGTACTATGGTATAGCCAACTATAAAACTTATGCTGAGGCTACAATAGTGATATTTTTGAGCTTGTGTCATTCTAGCTCTGCCAGAGTTATAAAGGATTTTCTGAATAATTAATTATTTCTATAGTTTCATCATATATACTGTACTTCTTTGCTGTCCATATATTTTTTTTTTTTCCCCATGAAACCATCATAATAATTGTGTATTATGATATTATGCAGTTCAGGGTTTGATGTAGTGTAAATTTAAAAGCTTTACAGCCTAGCTATCTCTCAGTAGCTCTTAACACCTTGTTCCCTATGGGAAATACCTCTTCCTCCTCAGGGAATGGTCACAGCAGAAGAGTAACCAGCTTTGCCTATTCCTTCATTCCCTTCTTGCATGATCCTCTCCATCTATTCATATTCCTTTCTTATGTACAGGCCCCTTCGGCCCCAGCCACTGACTTTCAGTTCTTCAACTGTCCCTCTTTTCTTTTTATTTCCTCCCTGCTTGCTGTCACCCCTCTCTATTACCTTTTTCTGGCTCTATAGGACCTCGATGTTGCGGCGCCTAATATCCATCTATCAATCAATTAATCTTATGTACAGTACTCTTCCACACTGTATCCACCTAACTGGTGGTGGTCCTCTCTCACCAAGTATCTCAAGTCTCATGTTCATTCACCATTTTAGACTTGGAACCCTATATTCTCTCCATGTATCCATATCACCTCGGTTTATTATGTTTCACTATCTCACTCATTCTCACATTCAATCCATATCCCTCACTCACAGTCTGATTGTGCTCACCCTCAACCCTGATACCAGGGCACATTTAACATGCACAGCAGCACTTGTCCTCATAACATACCTCAAACCCTTCCAGCAAGTGCCTACCCACTCCAGAGATCAAAAGCACATTCTGGGGCCTCCTCTTGACTCTGTCATTCTTGTTCTAAAAAGATGACTATATACCTTCCCTGGATAGGTCCCCATTGGATATTTGATTGATTCACACATCCTCTTCTCTTTCTGAACCGTACTTGCTCCTTGCATAACTTACTTTTGGTTGTTATTTTTTTTATCATCTCTTTATTGTTCAATACTCTTAATCATTTACATGTCTTCTAAAGTTTTGCCTTGTAGATCAAACTTGGGTACTCCGATTATGAAACCCAGATCTGATTCATAATCAGAGTATCCAGGTTGGGTTCTCAGTAATATTTATGTCACACATTATTGTGTTCTCATCTGGATCAGGATTGCATTACAGTTAGTTGAATTTCTCAGACACACCCTTGCCTTCTTCTGTAATCAGACAGTTGCCTGTCAAAACTAGAGACCCTTAAGATAGAGGAACGCTAGTCAATATGGATCTGAAGGAAAGGGGGCAACACACACAAACACACACACATACACCAAAGTTGAAGAAATTCATTGTATGGGAAAGTAACTGGAATTTAAGTAATTGGTACATATAGATGTGAATATTATGTTTGTAAGAAGTTAAGTTAAAATAAGTTACCCATCAGTATTCAAAAAGAAAAAAAAAAATTTGTGGTGAAATATTGTAATATTGTTTTGTTGGTTGGGTTTATTATTCACTTTCCTGAGAATTTTGTTACTTGTTGGTTTTACCTATGTCAGTAATATTCACCTGATCAACTCTCTCGCCATTCACTTCTTCCTAAAATTTTCTGTCCATCCTTTTCCTTTTGTGGCAGTATATAACAGTACATGTTGTGTTGCCTTAGATGTTTTGTATTTAATCAGTTGGTCATTAAATCAATCAGTCACCTGAAAGTTTGATTAAAGGATGATAGAGAAATTCACTGAATATTAAGTTGTGGAACACAAATATGATAACTATAGGGTGTTGGAATCCAGTGCAAATGTAGTATAGCACTTGTAACAGATATCTTTAGCTTAGGTATGTCATATCTACCTGCAGTACAGTTGCCTCCAGTAGTAACAAGCTCATTGTCTGGTGGATTTAGCAAAATGGGACACCATTGTGTTTGCTTACTCATAGTAATAGTATATGAATTGACAGAGCTCACTCCAGCTTTGGTTTTCACCATATAAACACTTACATAAACACATACAGTGGTGCCACGTTTTGGCCAACCTACCGGACATTCTCGTTACTAGTGGAGGCAACGGTACATATCTGTCTTACCTATTTTTCTCTCCATCCATCTGAATATTTTTGTATGCATCTATTTATATATTCTATCATGTCAGTTGATCTACATAAATTATAGTTCAGGGGTAATGTGTGCACCCATACAGTACTACAGTATTCTGTATTTCATATTATCTGATCTTTTTATTGCTTGTATATGGCACTTCATTGAGAAAGAATGAATAAAAAGGTTGTTCTTATTGGTAGGAATGAATGAGCAAGTTAACCATCTCTACAGTGCATGAAATTGCAGTATCCTCTGTATAAATTAAACAAGATACTGTAGTTACTTCAAAAAGTTTTTATGCTGCCTGCTGTCAAAATGTGGTGGTGGTGTACTATTAGTGCTTTGGAATATGAGTATACTGACTTCTATTTTGATTTGTAACACTTTGTTGTTCATCCGATAGCATTTCATGTGCATCTATAAAATACCAACAATAAGGGAGCACAGTTCAAGGCATCAAGTAAGGAAAATATTATTGAGTGTAATGTTTGACCATTTAACAATTTAACTGTAATATAAAATAGCACTAGACTCTAAAGAGTCTAGAGTCTAGAAGTTCTGATTACATGATTGTGTTAAGAATCAGAAATTTATTGTCCTACAAACCTAATCAAGAATTTTTCCAAATACTTTGTGGTGAGTGGAATTTTCTAGTGGAAAAAAGATCAGATATCCTTCTGAAATGTAATCAATGAAGTTGTTATTTGGGTATCTAGATGTAAGAAAAGATTGATAATGAAAAGCTGCCTTGCCTTGTGTGTTTTAATATAAATATAATCCTTAATGAAGGACAATTTTTTCAATCTTATACCATTGCTGAGAATAATTAGACTCATTAACTTTTTCCTAATCCTTTTTACTTTTTACTTTAGATGTTTTGTGATGTAGGGCCTTGATGCAAAAATACGTCCTGGGTAGTTAGGTTTGCTGGTATGATGGTTCCATATAAAGTGTATAAAGCCATCATATTGACAATAATCACCATCCTCTCATCGAGTCTTCTTTCATTCAGCCGAGTTGTTGATTTGAGTGCAGTCGGAGTTGTATCATGTAACCCAGATTTATTTTTTTATGTTGGTTTTGTACAGGATCTATTCGTATAGGCTAAACCAGCAATAAAGAGTGATAAATATAGTACTAGCCCTGTCATAAAATCCAAAGTTGTGTTGTTCAACTGAGTTCTTCACTATTTCGAGTAATAAGTCGTCTTATGAGGATTAGTGTTTCCAGTCTGAAGATAAAGTTAATCTGAATACTGTATTTGTAATGAAATTTTTTTTTGAAAGGAAAGGAAAGAATCCATGTCCCAAATTACCTCACTACGAGGTGTAGGGACCCAAGGCTGGATTACTTTAGCTAGGTAATTTGAATCAGTACATGTAGTGGCAACAATTAAAACCTTCCTGGTCTCCTCCAAGAACCTTATGTTCTATAACCTTAGGTTCTATAATTTTTGGCTCTTTCTCGCCATCACACTGCTAGTTTCTCTGCTCATTCAGTGAAATATTCGGAGGTGATTTTGGCATGTCCTGTACTCCTAAACGCCCAACATAAATATCTGTATTACTAGTCATGTTGCTGGCTCTTGTAGTGGCAGCATTCTTGCCACACATCCCAGTAATCCAAGTTGGAGACATCATTACAGACAAATCATATGAGGAGGTGTAACACCTATAATCTCGGTTTGTTAATATGGTTTGCATGGCCTAGTAATCTACTGTATGTGGTCAATCTATATATATAAAATACTGTCTGTGTGTGTGTCTGTCTGTTTAGTCGCTATGCACTGCCGCATCGTTTGACCGAGTAAAAAGTTATACGTCATTCTGATGGGTGAAGCCTGGGAAGTGTCCTCGGCCTACAATTTTTTTTTTTAAATGACCAATGGGGGGGTTCGAACTCACACAGCCCAAGCCGAAGGCTGTTATTTGGCCTTAACCAAAAGATCCCAGGTTCGAATCCTCGGTACAATTAAAAAAAAAAAAAATGTTGACAAATGATACACCATTCTGACGGGTGTAATCCCGGGAAAGTCCTCGGTCTAATTATACTTTTGGTGGATTATCAGCTTGAATTATCAGCTTAAAACAACCAAACATTTATGGCTTTTTCAATATAGACTCTATGGTCTTAAGCATCAAGGATATAGGCTTGCATGCCCAGTTTAGGAATGAATTCAAATCACAAAATGTTGAACACCTAAATTTCATACTAAATCTAAGTTCAGTGAAAAAAAAGTTTTAAAAAGACCAATGGGGGGAGGGGGTTTGTTCCCAGTACCACTGCAGCTCAATTCGCCACTCGGGCCTTGCTATTTAATCGTGGCTGTTACAATGCCACCTGCTGTAGTTGCATCATGGATAACTTTTGTGGTTGTAAAGCTGGCATGGTTTCTCTGGGGGGACCAGCAACCACACCGGATAATGGACTCCTCCCACCCTCCTAATAAGTTCACATAAAAATAATTAGAGGAAATTTATTGACAAAACCACATGTAGGATCTTCACCCGGACAACGTCGGGTATCGCTGCTAGTGTAAAATAAAAATATGGTAAGAGTTAGTTTGGTTATCAGCAAAATTCTATGTAAACTATAAGGTGATGTTATTAACTTTTTTTATTCTCTATGAATATGAATTGACAATGAATTGACAATGAGTTTAACCACTCGTGGTGTAACAGTACACACTGTACATTAAAAAAAACTATGAGTGAAGAAATCGTGGCCAGCTTAAAGACCGATTTGTTGTCACTGTGCAAAAAGTTAAAGGTGAATCTGTTATGCCCCATGGACTTATTAATGTGTATTGAGAATGGTACATAGGTGGGTAAAGGTGTCAATGGTAAGTGTATCATGATTGAGAATAACCAGGGCACCAAACTGGTATTCAAGTCATTTCTGAATACCGAGAAAGGAATACGGAACCTAATTCGTGAGGTGAAGTACCTAAGTCGCTTGCAAGGAATCTCTGGAGTGTAGCAATTGGTTGGTGTCTGTATCTCAAGCCCCCACTTGGCGTCAAAGTATGCTGGTGAAACACTAAAGAGCTTTGTAAGAAACAAGAAAGTGACAAAAAGTAATGTCTTAGATATTATGCAGCAGCTGGCTACAATCTTAAAGAAGGTTCACTAGCGCAAGGTGTGCCACAATGACCTGAAGGACAACAATATTTGTGTGCTACAGGAGAAAAAGGCTTTAGCTATTATAGTTATTGATTTTGGGTTGTGTTCTGATGCTAATGGGAGGTCATTATACGCCAAGCCCCTGGAAAATTGGGAACATAATTTCTGTTGGATGGCACCCGAGGTAAGGCAAGGAAGGCTTAGTACAAAGAAATCTGACATTTATAGTCTGGGGCACATCTTCAGTTAGATCGTCCATCACCTAGGGGTCTCTGTGTCTATTCATCTTGCTACCTGGATTGCTAAATCCAATGATAGGGACCCCCAGAAGCGGCCTTCCCTGAATGATCTCCTGGCCATCCCCAAGTGAAATGCAGCGATTCTCTACCACTCCTGTAAGAGCAAGAGAAGAAACACATGGAAAAAGAAGAAGTCACTAGAGAACACATCTTCCCCCAGCCCACAAGGTTGTTGTTGTTGTAGTTCCCCAGCCTATCTGACCGAGCAGTCCCGAGTCTAGTTGACTGAAGCCGTGCAGATGTTCAGACCCCCAAATGGGAGTCAGGGTGATATTGAGATCTGTTTCTTTGAAGGCAACAGGCGAGGGGACTGCTGGTTCATAGACATGTACCCCACCGTCTGTAGTCTTCCTTGTTGTGCCACCCAATCGGGGGATCTCGCCAGCTACCCAGAAGGAATGAGAAATAGTAAGAGAGACAAACAGAACAGGCCAGAGTGTGGTGGAGGATGCCAAACTCCTCGTTTCAAGATAGAACCAGCTCTCACCAGTGTGTTGCTGGGTAGTTGAGAAGTGTGCTGGGTAGTTTACATCAACACATCTTCCCCCACCAGAGCCTACAGGGCTGTTATCCTTGCTTTTATAGCAGGGCACCTATTTACTGCTTGGTGAACAGGGACATAGGGGTCTGGGAAACTTGTCCCACAATTCCACTGATCCAGGAATCGAACCTGTGTTGGGCGAGTGTGCTAACCGTTACACCATCAGCATCCCCTCAACATTGAAGTATTGCTTATCTCTGCTCACAATATGAGCATCTTTCTCTTCCAACAGCTAAACAAGATTCATTAGCAGACGTGATGGATAGTGAAGAAATGCGAGGATGAATACACTGGGCAAATGTCACTTGATTGTAGGTCTTGAAACTCTGTCTCTTTCTTAAAATAATCTGGGATCGAGATATAGGGTCGATTCCACAGTGGCTTTGGATAGTTATGATCCTCCCCAATCAAATGAATCGGACTCGAATGACAGAATACAGAATAAAAAACCAACAACTAGTTAATCCAAAACATTTAACAACGAATAGAATCTTCCCAACTTAATACTACAGCAACATATGTAGAGCGGAAAAATATAGCGTTTCCACCTCATTATCACGTTTCGTAGGAGTCAAGGTGCTGACGGACGATTTGAAGCATTCTGAGGTGTTTAAGATGTATGTTACTGATGCTATCAGGGTCACAGGCAGATGAGAGTTTGAGCTTGTGATGTGATTTGTCTGATGATTTTTTATTGTTGCCTTTAGGATTGTGTTGGTTGTTTGCGGTTTGTATAATTGTATTGAATTTTTGTACAGTAGTGTTGATGTCTGTGATAGGTGTACTGTTCAGTGTTTCAAAGTGACGTTTTGTTTCGGTAGTGAAGATGTCCCAGTTGGCTTTATTGTAGTTGGTGTATGTGTGTCTGTGGCCAGTTGTGGTGATTATAATTGGGAGATGGTCAGAGCCAAAAAAATTGAGGGTCCTTACTGGAGCTCTATGGCTTGAATTTCTGTGATTGATTGATTGATTGATTGATTTTTATTATATGCTCAGACTTTATAAAAAGTATGGAGCACAGCTCCAACAAAATATTTTAACAATATTACCTACTATAAATAGTTGCCTAGACTTATCTAAATAATTTACTTAATCTGTGGTGGTGTCGTGGATGGGAAGGAGGGATTTGAGGTGCGCACTGCTGGTTTCTATTGTAGTTAAGGAATTTATGGACAAGGGTGCTGAGTCCACCGCCATTGCTGTTGGCTCGGTACGGTACGTCTTGTCTGATGGTGAAGTTGGGAAATGTAGACGTTTTATATATGTTGTGTAATTTTGTTTCTTGTAAGATGCCAATGTGTATGTTGTGTTATATGATGAAGTGTGTGAGTTTTTGATTTTGGTGTTGAAGCCATCAATGTTATTAAATTATTGCAGTACCATATGTTAATGTTAATGTTGTGTGTGCGGTGTGAGTTAGGTGTACGCTGCTGCATGGAGGTGAGGAGGGGGAGTCTTTGGGGGGGATGGAGATGGACATAATAGTGGCAGTGGGGGTGATGGTATTGGTAGAGGTATGGGGTGTGTGGGACAGGTTCTAGTGTTTGTGTAGTGTTTTATGGAGTGTTGTACTTGTGAAATGGATCCAATTTTTGCAAGAGTTGCATTGAACAGAGCCCACTGTCTGTTAACGGTATTGGGCATATCAGACGTGTGTGCTTATTGGTGGGTACAGGGTTGCTTTCAATGTCTTCGGCTGGAAGGAGAAGCTGAGAATTGACAGCCTGAGCAATGTTAGTTACCAAATCATAATTATGAAATTATGCTAGACTTGCTCTGAAAATATGATAACTCTGCCCAAAATATGCTAAATGTAATATTAAATTATGCTAAAATTATGCTAACTTATTATCAATTAAACCTATTACACTGAGTGATATATCATAACAACAATGTATGTCACTTAATATACTTTAATGGAAAATTGAATGAATGTACAGTACAACAATTTTGCAAGCCAGATAAGTTATCTGCCGAGGAACTTAGAAAATGATGTTAATACTTATCTCTGCTAAATATAAAGGGCAATGTCTCTTCCACTTAATAGTGAAGATGTTAACACTGCTTCATTATTTTTCCTGCAGACACACTAAGTCAACATCTAACTAAAAATGTTAACAATAGTATACATGGTTGCCATATCTGAAGCACCAAAATACAGCACCACTCCGTCTCCCACTCCCCTCGATAGTGGGTAGGAGTGGGAAGCGAGCGAAGCAATATAGCCCTTTCAGCTGATGAGGGCGAAAGAAAAGGTTATAGTTGTGAGTGCTTCCGCCAGATGGCAGTGACTCAATGCACTACTCCAATGATTCAAAAGTACAAACTTCCGCCAGAGAAAAGCACTTATATATGATAAAACATTCATGTATTACCACCCAAAATTAATAATAATTAGGTACCAAAAAATATCGTCTACATCTATAGTTGATATTCACGGGTAAGAACTTGAAGAACAACAGGCTCACTAAATCGATGCGCAAACATTACCTCAGTTGAATAATATAAAAGTTTTTTTCTCGGCTAACCAAACTACCACAAATATATTCTAAACAAACGATTAATTATTTCTCTCAGTTAGTCATCCATAATACAGTATAGTATCAATAATAGACACGTAATTGCTGGTAGTGAACTGCTTTGTATATGAAAAAAAATAAACTAAAAAAAAACTAAATGGCACCTTAAGACTCGATTTCACGAACACTTGAGATAATCTGTTCGAAGCAGTCAGTGGATGAATCAACTCACTTGCTTCATGCCACACGTTTATAAATTCATCAGTTGTCGTTCAGCTTTAGTTGGAGTGAGTCAGTGTTAGTGTATTGGAGTCGTTTTACCAACCAAACAGAAACTTGGAGGAAACGAAAGATCGATTCATCTTCTCTGTTCTTACGACTTACAGATAAGGTAAGATTCGCGTTATTTAATCATTAGTGTGTGTGTGTGTGTGTGTGTGTGTTACATTTTCTGTGTTTGTATGTGGTTTGACTCGGTCGGGTCTCTCCTTCAGTAGCTACGCACATGTTGATCTCTCTCTCCCTCCCTCTCTCTCTCTCTCTCTCTCTCCTGATGCCATATAATTTATCTTCCCTCACATGCAGCTTTTCCTTGATTTTTATTTTTTTGGTTTATTGAGGAACAACACCGTATGAGATGGAGCCTTTATTGATGAGGTTTGGGTTCTACTTCTTCCTCCTACATCTTGTCCTCCTCTCCTCCTCCTCTCCTCCTCCTCCTCCTCCTCCTTCTCTTTCTGTTCCTCTCCTCTTCCCGTTCCTCTCCTTTCTCCCTTCTCTTCCCTTCTCGCCTAACTTGTGCCATAGAGGGAGTAACTTGGAGTGTCTTGGAAGGAGTTAGAGTAATTACAGACGACTTTGTTGGGTTAATTCCTGGGTGGGTAAGTAAGTAAGTAAGTAAGGAAGGAAGGAAGGAAGGAAGGTACCGGGAAGTCTATACCTTGTCCTCCCTTCCCCGTCTCGTTCCCTGCACATGACCAGTCTTTATTTTAAGCATCCATCCATCCATCCATCCATCCATCCATCCATCCATTTTCCCTCTCATTTCTCTCATGTTTTTATTAGCGTACATCCATCCATCCATCCATTCATTCCTATATTCTCCCTCTCATTTCTCTCATGTTTTTATTAGCGTACATCCATCCATCCATCCATTACCTTTCTCCCTCTCATCTCCTTCTCATTTCTAACTTTTAATTCACAATTCAGCTTCAATTTCTCTACCTCTCCTAAATCTTTCTCTTTCACTGTCTCTCCTTCATTCCTCTCCCTCTTCCCAGGTTTCCAAATTATTATATTCCAAGCTTCCTGCACATCACTCCCTTAGTATTTTAAACAAGAACGTCATATCGACCGTCTAGGTGATGTTGGCCCTTACGTCACTTATGCTCTGAATCACCGTGGGTCATGGAAGGCATAAACCGAGCAGAGGACTGAGAGTAAAAGTGGCATACGGGACATTTAGTTAGGGCCATCTGGTTAACACGCCACTGACTTCTGCTATATGGAATGATCCCAGAGTGACATCTCCATCCACGGTCCACTCTATTTAGATAATATTATACCGTAATTATTCGTTGACCCAAACCACTCTGCTGCATTCAACCCTTCGTAACCTGCCTCAACTGATAACGTTATCTTTTTATATCTTTCCTTGTATAGGGTAAGGAAATGTGTAGTGAAAATAAATGTTGGTATAACTCGTCAGCACAAATCACATGCAGTTTATCTCATTCCATATCATGTTGTATTTTGACTTTTAGTTTAGTGTGATGCATAACGTCTTAGAGAAATATATAATATAGTGTTTAATTTACAGACTGTGCCATTATTTACCACAATTATTCTACTGAATGTATTACTATATATTGTGATAGTGGATGGTGGTTGTAATGATGGTGGTGGTGGTGATGAGTTATTTAGTTGTGGTAGTGATGGTGGAGTTGTTGTTGTTGTGGTGGTGGTGGTGATGGTGATGGTGGAGTTGTTGTTGTTGTTGTTGTACAGTACAGTGCCGGACTAATATTCTGTCCCGTAGCTAGTCACAGTGTACCATCCTTCTGAACCACTTCAGGCTCAGACAACGAAACACCAGATTGATTTTCGGATTCAGATCATGAGACGGAGCACGGTGATAGGAAAAACAAACCTTTATGCATGCATCCATTAGGCTCAATGTCCGGTGTCTTTGCATCAGCTCGTTTTCCTCAAAAGATGCTTCACAATTCACCTGATCAAACCATCTTGGAGTTCACTGACATCCCTGTATTCCACCATTCCTTCATCACCGTGCTACGTCTCATGATCTGAATCCGAAAATCAATCTGGTGTTTCGTTGTCCGAGCCTAAAGTGGTTCAGAAGGCTGGTACACTGTGACTGGCTACGAGACACAACATTAGTGTCTCTCTCTCTCTCTCTTTCTCTCTCTCTCTCTCTCTCTCTCTCTCTCTCTCTCTCTCTCGTTTAAATTGTATTCTTCTTATGGTATTGTTATTAGGACTCTGTTATTATGGTATTACTGTTATGATATTGTTATTATTATTATTATTGTTATTATGGCACTGGTTTGTTGTTGTTGTGTTGTTGATGTGTTTTTTTGGAGTGTGTTGTTGTTGTTGTTTTTTAGTGTGTGTGTGTGTGTGTGTGTGTGTGTGTGATGGCAAACTATAAGTAGAGTGACATAAGGTGCTCGGGTCAAAGTGGAAGACATGACCCAAGTTAAAATGGTTCTCTCTCTCTCTCTCTCTCTCTCTCTCTCTCTCTCTCTCTCTCTCTCTCTCTCTCCTTTGTTTTCTACTCTTCCCTCTCCATTTCCTTATCCTTCGTTTCACTTTCCTTCATTTCAATCTTTCGCACCCCTTCCTTTCATTCCCCCTTCCTCACACACACACACACACACACACACACACACACACACACACACACTGAGATACAAACATTCACACACAGAGACACATTGAGAAACACCACACACCCACACACCCACACCCACACTGAAATACAAACACACACACATATACACACACATGGATATGCACCATACATACATACACACTTTTATGTACAGTACACACACACACACACACACACACACACACACACACAGTAGTTATTACCATGTTACGCTGAGGAGTGTAAAAATGAACTACACTTTATTTTCTCTCATATAATTTTATAGTGTCTATTATTATTATTATATATTTCCCTTTTTTTGTGGAGTTAAAATACAATATATAATATCAATTGGAAGAAATTTGAATATTTTTTTTTTACATTATTCTCTGAAATGTAATGATGAAATAATTTGATAAACTCTGACGAAAAAATGAGAAGTCAAGTCAATAAAAATACAAGAAGAAGAACTTTGAAGAAACTTTACATTATTGTCTGAAATATAATAATGAAATAATTTGATAAACTTTGAAGAAAAAATGAAAAGGCAACATAAATATCAACATAAATAACAATAATAAAAAAACATAAAAACACGAGAGATTTATATGAATATCTGAAAATGTACTGACGTTGATGAAAAATGTGAAACCATCATGAAACACACTGAAATGAACACGTATATTATATGGTACAATACATACATCCTCTGTCTTACATTAATCATTGCAAAATTTATTAGCAGCATATTTTAATCCACTGTGCAACATGAAGCATCCTCACCCCCCCCCAAAAAAAAAAAATAAAAAAAATAATAATGATGAAAATAAAATAATGCTACTGCTACTAATAATAAAAATAAAGTATAAATATAAATAATAATAATAATAATAATAATAATAATAATAATAATAATAATAATAATAATAATAACAAAAATAATAATAATACAATACATTGATAATAATAATAATCATAATAATAATAATAATAATAATAATAATAACAATAATAATAACAACAAAAATAATAATAATACAATACATTGATAATAATAATAATCATAATAATCATAATAATAATAAATAATAAAAAAATCTGTAGGTGTGTTTATTGATAGCCGAGGCAGCAGCGAGGTAGAGAGTACAATAGGCTTTTCTCCTGGTTAGCCAAGTTCAGGGTGTAAACTGTAATCGTGTTTGCAGTTTCCATCACATTGGCTCACTCGTTTTTACTGAGGCCATTTTAGTGTGTTGTTTTTCACCTTAATAATTATACAGTTATATACACTATCTTTTATTTTTATCGTTTTTACTGAGGCCATTTTAGCGTGTTGTTTTTCGCCTTAATAATTATACAGTTATATACACTATCTTTTATTTTTATCGTTTTTACTGATGCCGTTTTAGCGTGTTGTTTTTCACCTTAATAATTATACAGTTATATACACTATCTTTTATTTTTATTATTTTTATTTTGTGTGCGTGTGTGTGTGTGTGTGTGTGTGATGGATGAGCAGAGAAGTGTGTGTATGTGTGTGGGTGTTATAGATAGACAGAAAAGTGTGTGTGTGTGTGTGTGTGTGTGTGTGTGTGTGTGTTATGGATGAACAGAGAAGTGTGTATGTGTGTGTGTATGTATGTATGTATATTATATTTGTATGTGTCAACCTCTGGACTGTTTGCAGGGCGTCAATATGTATGTATGTATGTATGTATGTATGTATGTATGTACAGTCTCCTCCACTCCCACTTTCACCAGTTCAGCATTGCCATCGTATACACCAGGCATCGTGTGAGCTACCAGTTCCGACTCTCGCATCCGAAACACCTGCCAGTAAGAGTAATAAGAGTTGATGGCAGGTGTTTCGGATGTGAGATTCGGAACTGGTAGCTCACACGATGCCGGGTGTATACGTTGGCAACGCTGAACTGGTGAAAGCGGGATGTGGAGGAGACTGTATGTATGTAATCCTTGCGAGGTTCCGAAATTGTTGAGTGAGTGGTGGGTGCCTCGAGGTGTTGGTTGCTGCTTCACTCACTCTCTCTCTCTCTCTCTCTCTCTCTCTCTCTCTCTCTCTCTCTCTCTCTAATTATAAGTCTTTCTCCCTCATTCCCTTCCCTTATTTCTCCCCTCCTCTCTCTCTCTCTCTCTCTCTCTCTCTCTCTCTCTCTCTCTCTCTCATCCTTCCCTCCACTTCTCTCTTTCTTTCTCTCTCTCTTTATCTCTCTCTCTCTCTCACCTCGTCATTTCTTCTGGTCTTGCTTAAAATTACATTCCACTCTGCCCTCCAGCCTCTTCACCGCCTCTTTCATCTTGGCATAACACTGTCCTTCTCCCTGTCCTCCTTTTCCCTCTTCTACTTCCTCCTGTTTTGTTAATAGTGATTATAGTGGTTTATTTGTTGAAGTAAATTATTCCTCCAAAGTATTCCAAGTAACATGATGTCTGTATTATTTGTCGAACTGGTCTGTTTCCTCGTATAGTTTGAAAGATTTGCAGTCATTCAATTTAAAGCATATGGTATCATTCTCTCTCTCTCTCTCTCTCTCTCTCTCTCTCTCACTCTCTCTCTCTCTCTCTCTCTCTCTCTCTCTCTCTCTCTCTCTCTCCATGTCCTGTTTACATTTGACCTATACTTTACCTCTCTGGCCTGTGTCTCCCTCTCTCTCCTCATCCCTTCCCTCTCCTTCTTACTATTTCAGGCTGTGCTCTTGTATTCTCCTCTCTTTCCTTGTTATTCCTCTCTTTACTGATCATCCTTTTCTTTCCACATTATCCCCAAACACCAACTATCTTTTTTTTATTATTTTTTAGTTTTTCATATACGATTCTTTTTTTTTTTTTATCTGATTAATCATTTTATTGTATGGTAAATAGTTTTCCTTGTTTTGTCATAACATTGTGTCATTTATTTATCTAACCAACTTCTCTCCTCAGTCTCATATGATATCACAATTATATTTTACTCCTTCTCTGTTGCTGTTGTTGCATGATGATGATGTTGTTGTTGCTGTTGTTGCTGCTGTTGCTGCTGTTATTGTTATTGTTGCTGCTGTTGCTGTTGCTCTCACGTAATGATCCTTTATCTTTTATTTCCGTCGTTGTGTTGTGTTACTCATAAGAACATAAGAATTTAGCCAAGTGCAGAAGGCCTCTTGACCCACTTCCTACCAGCTCATGTTGTTATTACAAGGCGCAGGGGTGGAGTTGGTCTATCTAGCTGTTTGTCTGTCTGTTTGTCTATCTAGCTGTCTAGGAGTTTGCTTGTGTGTTTAGCTGTCTGTCTATCTGTTTGTCTATCTAGCTGTTTGTCTGTCTGTTTGTCTATCTAGCTGTCTAGAAGTTTGCTTGTGTGTTTAGTTGTTTGTGTGTCTGTCTAACTAGCTGTCTATACTTTTGCTTGCTTGTGTGTTTAGCTGTTTGTTTGTCTGTCTGTCTGTCTAATTGGCTGTCTATTTTGGATTGAGAGTGTACAGTTGGACACATGAATGGGTGGTATAGCCCAGGTGAAAGATACTTGTCCCATTTGAGTAACCAGTGTCTATTATCAGGCACTTGCTTTTTATTACCATCCTCAATATTGACTTCTGCCCCTGATGATGTTTCCTATTTGACACTTAGGAACTTGATATTGGGAGAAATTGACCATCTTTCACTTGGGCTGTACCACCTATTCATGTGTCCAACTGTACATGTGTGTGTGCGTGTGTGTGTGTGTGTGCTGAGACATAGATACACAGAGAAAACGAGAGACAGAGACAGACTGACAAACAGAGAAGTCAGATGAGAAAGGGAGGAACTGAAGCGAGTAAGGGAAGGGAAAATGGAGAAGAAAGAGAGAGAGAGAGAGAGAGAGAGAGAGAGAGAGAGAGAGAGAGAGAGAGAGAGAGAGAGAGAGATGAAGAGGAAATGAAAGCGAATGAAGTAGGAAGGGAGGGAAGGAGAGAAGAAGGGGAAGAAAATTGGAGAGAATGAATGGAGATGTTATGAGGAGAGGGGACGTGTGTGTGTGTGTGTGTGTGTGTGTGTGTGTGTGATTCGAGTAACTGGGGTAAATGATTGGTGAAACCTTAATGGGAGGACCTCCTTTTGGTAAATTGGAGGGCTTCTGAATCCCCCAAACTATGTCTCAAAACAGATATTAATAACATTGAGGTGGTTTATTTCCTGCATGGGAGAGTTTAGAGACATCAATAACTTCCAATTATATTATAAAAAAATGGTTCTCCCCTTAAGTATGTATATATAGTATGTATGAATGTATCCATCTATCTATCTATCTATCTATATATCTATCTATCTATCTATCTACATGTTCCTTTAAGGTGGACATCAAACATGTTTTATATAAATATATATATAATCTGTGTGGAAAAGAAAGTAAACAAAGTAGTGATGATTTCTTGTTATTATTACAGAATCGTATTGTTAACATCAATGGAAAATCAAAATATTGTAACACATTTTAACAGAAAAGTATACAATAATATATATTTGTAGCAAAAAATAATACAATCCTTTATATTTTCACTAAGTTATAAATTTATTCTTGTGGGATGGAAGTGCTTATGTCTCCCAAAGGCAAATTTTTGTTTCGTTTTACGTTTTGATAGTGAAGTTGGACCACTAACTGACGGTATAAAATGATACAGGATGCCAAGAATTGAATTGGGTTCATACAACTCACCTCGATATTTGATTGTGGCTGTACCTTTTACCACACCATCATCAACACCATACATGTTCTCGTTTACCTCCCAGCATGTTACGTCACCTTGCTGAAGAGGTTGTAAGCCTTCCTGGTAAACGTCTGCTTGGCATGCATTCGTGGTCCCAGCGGAAGCCTCCCTTACAGTTTATACCATCGTGGAAGCCTTGTTATGGGTGGTGGCAACAGTTGGTTCACACTGTTGCAAACTGGAAAGCAGAATTTGCAATAGGAATTTAATTGGAAGACATAACAGTGAACCGCATTAACTTATAACATAACACCTAACTCATGTATTATTTTTGCTACATCCTAAAGGGTATTTATTTTTTAAAGCAAACTAAAACATCCAATACAGTTTTAAAAGTCACGGTAAGATAAATTATTACATTTTCTTAAAGTTCACCACAAATTTTAACTTTTCCTTAATTAAAGAACATAACACACTCCAAATACAAGCAAGTACAGTCTGGTATGCGAGGCTTGGGGTAGTGTGTGTGTGTGTGTGTGTGTGTGTGTGTGTAGGGAAATGGTGAAGTGTTTGTGTTACAGGGAAAAATATCACACAGGTAACTATTTTCTTCGTGTTATGATTAAATTAATGGCTCCTTTGTCGTCTCTTTTAATTTCAGAGGTGTGTACTGTGTAGGACGTGCCCGAATCTGGAAATAGTACATCTGACCCGAGCACCAAAGGACATAGAATAGAGATACGAAGATGAAGTTTGTCAGTGTGATAAAGGCTGCAATTATCCATTTCTGTGAGTAATCATGGTACAATATTGATTTTTTTTCTTTATAACTTTTGCCAAGGAGGTTAGTGGCTGGTTTTGTTTTCCTGATACTTTGTCTTCGTATAGTGCGTTTTTTGTTTCTGGATTTGGCAAAAAGTTCCGAGTGAATTTTTATGAAACTTTGACCAAATGTGGGCTTCGTCACTGGCAACAAATGATGGAATTTTAGGAGAGATCTGGATCCGGTATTGTTCATTTTTTTCCATTGCCCTACAGTGTTAAAAATGAGGGCGGAATATTAGTGGTTTTTTTTCTTAGCCTCCTCGCAATAGTTTTGGAAGGGTGGGGTGTTGGTGGTGATAACGATTAATTTGTTCAGCTGTGTACTGAGGTGGAGGTCCGTTTGTGATATCGGGAAAACTTTTGTTGTTGTTGTCGTCGTTGTTGTTGTTGTTGTTGTTGTTTGTGGTTTGTATTTACTGCTTTATTTTTACCAAGTCTATTCACGCCTCTCTTTCTCTTTCTCTTACCATCCCTGTACATACATAGTGACTACTACTACCACATCTCTTCGAAATCACGGGACCGAAAGTTGCCAGTGAGTGACTGGTCGATGATGTGTTGGAGTTTGTGGTTACAGGAACTCCGGGGGTCAAACTTAGACTTGACACTGGGTACCAAACTGAAGGAAGACAGTGGTGGTAGTTGTGGTGTTGATGAGGCCTGGCGTTGTAGCATACTGTGTTTCCTCTTCCTCTCCAGTTCCCAGCCTCTTCTTAAGTGTTGTCTAACTTTGGCCAGCGCGTGGTACAGTCTCCTGGTACCTGAACTCTTTCTTCTGTTCCTCACTGCCAGACGTTCCATACAGCGGCACCAACCCCACATACGCCAAGGACTACCACTCACTATCACCACGTTCACATTCTCTCCCATTTCGAAGGTAATAATTGCACTGCTTTCCTGGGCCCCCTTCAACAAGTATCTCTGCCATATGTTGAAGTCCCACCGGCTCAGATGCAACTTGGTACTGATAATATCGTCGTCCTTCATGTTAATTATTTTTCTGCTGATGTAAGAATAAAGAAGATAGGAAATTATATGATACACATTCTTCACTAACTTACTCACCCTTATATAGGACAAAGACACAACCGATCCGCCTAGATGATACGATACAATTTGGTATTCAAAATAAAGTGAACCTAGAACACAACAATTACGTTCATCATTTATTTTATTCATTTGGTTAGTGAAGATAATTATGATGTTTATGGATAGAGATGATGATGTTTAGTGTAAGGTAAAGAATATAGTGTGATGATTGATGAATAGTGAAGATAATATGATTCTTGTTGGATAGAGACAATGTTTGGTGGGTAGTGAAGATATTGTGGGTAGTGGGTGGGAAGTGAAGATAATATTTGGTGAGTAGTACATGTGTGTGCTGGGTAGTGAAGATACTGTATGTGGTGGGTAGTGAGTGGGTAGTGAAGATATCTGTGTGGTGAGTAGTGGGTGGATAGTGAGGATGTGTGATGGGCAGTGGGTGTGTAGTGAGGATGTGTGGTGGGAGGTGGGTGGGTAGTGAGGATGTGTGGTGGGAGGTGGGTGGATAGTGAGGATGTGTGATGGGCAGTGGGTGTGTGGTGAGGATGTGTGGTGGGAGGTGGGTGGGTAGTGAGGATGTGTGATGGGAGGTGGGTGGGTAGTGAGGATGTGTGGTGGGAGGTGGGTGGGTAGTGAGGATGTGTGATGGGAGGTGGGGTGGGTAGTGAGGATGTGTGGTGGGAGGTGGGTGGGTAGTGAGGATGTGTGGTGGGTAGTGGGTGGGTAGTGAGGATGTGTGGTGGGAGGTGGGTGGGTAGTGAGGATGTGTGGTGGGTAGTGGGTGGGTAGTGAGGATGTGTGGTGGGTAGTGGGTGAGTAGTGAGGATGTGTGGTGGGCAGTGAGTGGGTAGTGAGGATATGTGATGGGTATTTGGTGGGTAGTGAAGATGTGCGTTGTTGGTAGTGAAGATATGTGGTGGGTAGTGGGTGGGTAGTGAAGATATCTATGTGGTGGGTAGTTGTTGTTGATGTTCTCCCGGGGCAGAATGGCCTCCTGCCCCACGTAGTGAAGATGTTTGGTGGGTAGTGGCTGGGTAGTGAGGATGTGTGGTGGGTAGTGGGTGGGTAGTGAGGATGTGTGGTGAGGATGTGTGGTGGGTAGTGGGTGAGTAGTGAGGATGTGTGGTGGGTAGTGGGTGGGTAGTGAAGATGTGTGTTGTGTAGTGAAGATTCCTTCCTCCCAATTTTACACTTATCAATGTATATTAAAAATTGCAACCTTTTCAAACTTTCAAAAAATTCAATTCTTAACGATTCCAAGATAAAATGTGGCATCTTCACTACTCCCCAGAGATACAAGAGACATTGCCCTTTATATTTGGCAGAGAGGTAGGTAGGTAAGATGTGGGTGGTAGGTAGGTTTTATGTGGGTGGTAGGTGGGTAAGATGTGGGTGGGTGGGTGGTAGTTAAGATGTGGGTGGAAGGTAGGTAGGTAGGTAAGATGTGGGTGGTAGGTAGGTAGTGAAGATGTCAATAATTATATGGGTGGGTGGGAGTTAAGATGTGGGTGGTAGGTAGGTAAGATGTCAATAATTATATGGGTGGGTGGTAGTTAAGATGTGGGTGGTAGGTAGGTAGGTAGATAAGATGTGGGTGGTAGGTAGGTAGTGAAGATGTCAATAATTATATGGGTGGGTGGTAGTTAAGATGTGGGTGGTAGGTAGGTAGGTAGGTAGGTAAGATGTGGGTGGTAGGTAGGTAGGTAGGTAGTGAAGATGTCAATAATTATATGGGTGGGTGGTAGTTAAGATGTGGGTGGTAGGTAGGTAGGTAGGTAAGATGTGGGTGGTAGGTAGGTAGGTAGGTAGGTAGTGAAGATGTCAATAAATATATGGGTAGGTGGTAGTTAAGATGTGAGTGGTAGGTAGGTAGGTAGGTAAGATGTGGGTGGTAGGTAGGTAGTGAAGATGTCAATAATTATATGGGTGGGTGGTAGTTAAGATGTGGGTGGTAGGTAGCGAGGACGCCAATGTATACTGTGGCGGCCACAAGACATCTTCACTACTCACCATACACAAACATCTTCACTATTATTTGGAAGAGATATGTGGGTGGATGGGTGGTAGTTAAGATGTAGGTGGGTGGGTGGGAGGTAGTGGTAATTGTGACACTTCAACACATCTTGACTACTTGACATCTTCACTACCTGGTGTGACATGTGATTGGGGTGTGTGGGTGTGGGTGTGGGTGGTGATGGTTGTGGTGTGGGTGGGTGGGGGCAGGGGGACTGTGGAGGGGCGTGGGGTGTGGGGGGGGGGCGGGGGGGGCGGGGCGAGCGAAGCGAGCTGCGCCGCTGGCAAAAGCAC
This sequence comes from Petrolisthes manimaculis, assembly GCA_034508575.1. Classification (NCBI taxonomy): domain Eukaryota; kingdom Metazoa; phylum Arthropoda; class Malacostraca; order Decapoda; family Porcellanidae; genus Petrolisthes; species Petrolisthes manimaculis. Next base: position 39,382 of record JAWZYT010000849.1, on the reverse strand, counting down.
CCACGGCGTAGCCGTGGCTGGCGAAGCCAGTGCTTGTTATTATCATAAATGGGGAAATAATAATAATACACATTTGGTACATTAATTAACCCTTTCACTGCTATAATATCCGCCTGATATCTTTTATCCATTAATAATGTTTTTTATTTTTGTTTTGTAATTACCCTTTTTTTTTTTATTTATTTATTTATTTATTTATTATTATTTTTTTTTTTCGTCGTCGTCCGCCGCCCCGCCGCCGCCACTGCTACTTTTATTACCACTGCTACTTTTATTTATCTATTTACTTCTTTATTTCTTTTTTACTTTTGACAAACGTTTCTCCGATAAATTAGCCCTATTACAGTTATTTTTATTGATAGATTTATTTATTTTAACTTTTGACAAACGTTTCTCCGATAAATTATCCCTACTACTGTACTGTTATTCATATATTCATTTATTTTTCCTTTTGACAAACGTTTCTCCGGCTTCCCTGAACATAAAGCCATCCATCCACACCCATAAAGAATGATAATACGGCCGAGGATTATGTACATGCCTTTTGGAAGCACTCTTGTAGCTTAGCATATTTTGTTGTGGATGTACGTAGGCTACGGGAGACAATTGATTCCTCTCACCCGTGCCACAAAACACTATATTTACTCAGGGTGTCTGTTTCCTGGTATAGTATAAAGGAATATGTAGCCTCCAAATTCACTGACAAAAATCCATCATAACTCAATTTCATACCAAGTCCACTCACTCACTCACTCACTCACTTTGACCTAATGCACTCTGAAGCAAAAATAGTCATAAATATACAGAACAGATTAACTCTTACGGTGCTGGTTAGTTAATCTGGAGCAACTGATTCCACCAAACTCTTTCAAACAACGGACCACCAATATTTTTGTTAACCTGTTCATGTTTCCTGGCATACTTTGGAGGAATTAAAGAGCTCTAATGTACCAAATGTAGACGGTATTTTCCCATAGATTAAATTGAAAACAAGTGTCTGGTGATTAGCCTATAATTTATATCGTGATTATTGTCGTTCACATTATGGAAGAATAATTTGTCACGCTATATACCTATTATATAGCACACTTACCTCTCTTTAGGTCAATAGGACATAAGTAAATGATTCCCGTCTATGTTTATTTAGGTTATACAGGTGATCTTGTGCTGTATGCATTTGTATATATGTTTTTTGTTTTGTTTTTAATTTGTGTTCGAGGCCCTCAGATTATTTTTAGGAACCTTCATTTGATATTTCTTTTTACTTTTTATGTTGGAAGTGTTGATATGTGTAGGAACCCTCTCTTTGTTTATGGGACCATAATTATCATCTTCAAATGTGTACACAACTGTTTTTTGTTAAAGATTTCGTTTTGAAGATACAGGGATACAAGAAATATAAGCTATAGAAAGAGGAATACAAAGCTAACACACACACACACACACACACACACACACACACATTCGCGCGCTCAGACAGACAGACAGACAGACGCACCTCAGTTCTGGCAGTGTTGTTGGTAAGGCAGGGCAAAACTGGCCTGGCATTCTCAGTCAGTAGCCCACCAGGCGTCGTGGTGAGAGGGACATTCATTTCGCTCTCCTCTATCTTGCCACTCGCGCGCGGCCCCACTCCCCCCCCCCACCCACCCAACACTCACACCTGTCCCGTTACGTCTGTCGTCATCGTCATTCCCGTCTCTTTCTGTCCCCAAGAACATCGTGTCGGCATACACACCTGACCTATATGATTTTTTGGGGGGTCCAGAAAAATCTTCCCTACGATCATCATTATATATTCATAAATTTTTGGAAAGCAATGGGTAGTGGTTTCAGACTCTGAGCTTAACCCATACTCGCAATTTTGAAACCTTCATCGTCATTATTTTAAGTTTCATTATCAATATTTCAATTATTTTCGTCCTTGAAACTAATGCCTGCCAACAGAAGATAGAACCCAATCTGTCGAAACTTTGAAATATTTATTATCTGCAAACATTCATCATTTTGGAGTCCGAGGCAGAGGACTGATAACACGTGACATTCATTATCAACAGCACCATGAAAAATGATGAACATGGAGACAACAAAAAACACGGAATAATAGTTGTGGACGTGTTGAACACCAACCCACACCTGCCAAGATATTCCCTTCACTCAACAACACCTTAGTTTTTACCTGTAAGTCATCGCTTGTCAAGAACCACATGTCCATCTGGGTTAGTGGGTCAGTTGAGGTTGAATCATGCACATCAACACCTGAAGTTAATCGTCGTCGTCTTATGTAAACTGAGTCTCTCTTATAACAAACCCAGGCGAAGCACGCACGCACGCACTCATGTTGACGACGACCAAAGACGGTAGTAGAAGTAGTAGTAGTAGTAATAGAAGTAATAACAGCAGTAGAAGTATCAGGAAGGAAATTGTAAAGGAGAGGAGCGATAGAAATGTGAAGTATGAAGTCACTATCCATCATCTATGCAACAACAATATCAACAATAACAACAACAACAATATGTAACCCTATGAAAAAAAATGAAAAATATATAATAATAGCGGACGAGAATATATATAATTGATGACCATGAATGTAGTATTGGGTTACAGAGATTACGTTCACTCTCAGTCGTAACCGGTGACAATGAACATCGTAACTTCCAGTGCAATGATTAACGCATAAAATACAATCATGTGACTCGTAAGTTGATATGAGCTTAGTCTCGTTGCAAAGAGTAATAATAATAATAATAAAATATATCTAAATAACCGGTTCTTGAGGTGATGGTCGAACTGTGTGTGAATTGAAGGAAAAGAAAGGAGAAGAATAAAATAAACATAAACAACGAAGACGAAAGTAGAGGAAAGAAAGGAAGGAAGGAAGGAAGGATGCTCTGTCGATACTTGGGTGATGCTGTAAGTGGTGCATGGTAGTGACTGAATAAAGTGTCCCTGATAAGTTAGTGTGGGAGTAAAGTGTTGGTCGTAGTTTATCTAAATATAGAAAAATAATAGTCTTCTATATATTTATAATCGGTGAGTTCTGTCTGAGTCTCGGAGGAACTACTGTAGCTTGTTTATTAGTAGAGATAATGATAACAAGGGACATAGAGAGACTAAAGAAGAAAATGTAAGAGTACTAACTTATGACAACTAGAGAGAGAGAGAGAGAGAGAGAGTGATATATAGAATTGGACTAAGGGACGTAGAAAGAAAGAATAATATATTTGGAGAAATTAAGAATAAATAGAAATAAGGAAGGAACAGAATAAGAAAGGAGAAAGACGATTACATACTTTTTTGGAGAACGTATAAAATAAACAGGACTAAGAAAGGAACAGAAAAAGAAAATGATAAAGATCACATTTGGGAGAAAGTAAAGAGTAAACAGGAACAAGGAACGAACAGAGAAAGAAAGAGAAAAAGACCATATTATTTTAGGGGGAGAGAAAATAAGAAAATACTGAACTAAGGAACAGAGAAAGAGACAAATTAACCCTAGCGGTGACGTATATAAATGTGATTGACGAGATACACCATAAGGACGTCTGAACAGGCTACATCGAACTGAACTCGCCTTTCCTTGCTTGAAATTGATCTTGTAGTCGCGTGTGTGAGAGAAAAAAAAGAAACAATAGAGGAAAAAATATATATATATATAGCGGAGAAATTCATATACGTTATATTGATAATTAAAGTTGATGCCATGAAAAGACGCAACATAGAAACATAGATAAAGTACCCGATTGCAACATAGAAACATAGATAAGGTACCCGATTGCAACAGAAACATAAATAAGGTACCCGATTGCAACTTAGAAACATAGATAAAATTCCCGAATGCAACTTAGAAACATATATAAAGTACCCGAAATATCCTTACGACAAAAGGAAATGTGGATCAGGTTTTTAACGGGGTACACCAAAGACATGGACGACAACAACAAAAACAACAACACAAGTCCCACAGACCTCAATTATTATCTGTGAAAAAGATAATATTTATATAGAGTCCTCGGGCGACCACCACCTCTATCACCAATCATCTAATTAAATCCTTCGACTCTCCTCCAGCTGCTGCTACTGTAAATTGTGTGTCCATCAATTGTAAAAAAAAATATATATATATATATATATATACATAGAATCTTGGCCCCATCACCACTACCTACCTACCTACCGACCTACCTACCAACCAGTCAGTCAGTCAGTCAGTCATCTCCTCGTCGTCGTCGTTGCCTCCCCTCAAGTCTCATCAGCCTCGTTACCAAAACAAACCAAACGTTGTTGTTGTTTTCTTCTCGTCACCAAACCGGTTCTTGAAGTCTCCTCCTCCTCCTCCTCCTCAACACGACCGATCAAAGGTACCGTATATATACCCTACTTGTTTGTGTTCCTAATAACTTCATTCACTGACTTTATACTCTGCAATTACCATGTGTCTCCTGCTAGTATAAGATAGATAGATAGATAGATAGATAGATAGATAGATAGATATATAGATAGATAGAAAAGTATTGTGTTCTTAATATGACGCCTGTTAGAATGTATACGTATAGATAGATAGACAGATAGATGGATAGATAGAAAGATATATACTGTAGATAGATAGGGATGGCAATACTGTATAAAGATAAGAAGAAATAAGGAGGAGAATTTCTGTGAGTAAACTATAGTCGAGGAAGGGGAACTGGTAGATGATGATGTGAAAGGATGAGTGAGATGAGTACAAAGAGGATGAGTGAGATGAGTACAAAGAGGACGAGTGAGATGAATACAAAGAGGAGGAGTGAGATGAGTACAAAGAGGATGAGTGAGATGAGTACAAAGAGGAGGAGTGAGATGAGTACAAAGAGGAGAATAACAAGGTTGTGGTGAGTAAAATGTGTGAGTTTTCGATAGGATGGATATAATGATGGGAAATAACGAGATGAAAACAGTAGTGGTGGAGGAAGAGGAGGAGAAGGAGAAGAAGGAAGAGGAGGAGGAGGAGAAGAAGGAAGAGGAGGAGGAGGAGAGGGAGGAACAGGAGGAGGAGGAGAAGGAGGAACAGGAGGTGGAAGAGGAATATAGTAGTGGTGGAGGAGGAGAAGGAGAAGGAGGAAAAGGAGGAGGAGGAAAATAGCAGTCAGTGGCGGAGGAGGAGAGAGAGGAAAATAGTATTGGTGGAGGAGGAGGAAAAGGGAGAGGAGAAGGAGAAGAAGATAAGAAGAATAAATGAATAAAGGAATCAAAACCAAAACATTAAAGTTAAAAGTCAAATTTGATGCGAAGAAACGGAGAATATAAATTGAAAAAAACCTCCGAGGAGTAAATGTAAAAAACTAACCATTGTCATTTCAATATAAACTGTGCAAGAAAATGAATAATGATAAACGATGTGGCTCCATAAATCATACTTGGGTGAACGTAAGGAGCAAATATATTATTATAAAAAGTTTGTCCACTCGAAATAAACTTAACTCAATATTCAGATCACGAAGGGAAACTTGTAGCAAAGTCTTCACACCTCTGTATAAATATTTTTGCATGGAAGGAAACTGTGTATTTATTTAGTTATTTATTTGTTTACTTTATGGTGAATTTGAGGGCTACTGTTTCCTCCAAAACTATCCTACACAACACATCCCCGAGCTGTTAATTTTGTCTTCTATATTTACATGTTGTCATTATTATTATTACCGGTATTATTATTAGTGTTATTGCTATTATTATTACCGGTATTATTATTAGTGTTATTACTATTATTATTACCAGTATTACTGTTATTGTTGTTACCGGTAGTACTGTTATTATAATAATTATTATAATTATTATTATATTATATTATATTATAATTATTATAATTATTATTATTGTTATTGTTATTATTATTATCATTATAATAATAATAATTATTATTATTATTACCGGTATTACTGTTATTATTATTATTATTATTAATGATATTATTATTATTATTATTATTATTATTATTATTATTATTATTATTATTATTATTATTATTATTATTATTATTATTATTATTATTATTATTATTATTATTATTATTATTATTATTATTATTATTATTATTATTTTTATTATTATTATTACCAGTAGTACTAATATTATTATTATTATTATTATCATCATTATTATTATAATTATTGTTATTATTATTATTATTATCATTATTATTTTTTCCATTTTTTGGTGAATTTGAGGGCTGCCGCTTCCTCATAACTATCATAAGAAAATAAATCCCCGAATTAATAATGTTTCCCTCTTTTTTCTTGACGATGTACAAAAGTCGAGATCATTTTCATCAATAATAGTAATCGCTTCGCGCTAATCACTATTTTTATTTCTGCTCCAAGTCTTTTAATAAACAGTGAGGGTGATATTATTGGTATTATTAAACTACCGCATTTCTTCTAACAAAAGTTCTCTTCGTTCGTCGCTCAGTTCTTATCATTTTTTTGGCAGTGCGAATTTAGCGACGAATCGCCTTTTCGTCGGAGTGTAAATTTATGAACCCCCGTGATATAGTAAAAAAAATTGGAGGTTAGCGAGTCCTTCAAACAATGCTACGAAACTCCACCTATATTGAAGGAGCTTGTTTCTTGCCAACGTTAGGAGGAATCAGAAGCCACCATGTATGTAGGTCTCATACACAGTCACATGAGGGTCACTAAAGCTGGAGTTGGAGCAAGTGATTCCTCCAAACTATATTCCAAGCAACAGACCACCAATATGTTCATCAATCTGGTCCTGTTTCCTGGCATACTTTGGAGGAATCAAAGAGCTCCAAAGTAACAAAAGAATATTATGCCCTTAATAATATCCATCTAAATATTTTTTTCACTTTGTATACAGATTTTATATATGTCATCACGATTGTAA
>JAWZYT010000849.1:0-25000 GCA_034508575.1 Petrolisthes manimaculis | reverse complement strand
AGGACTAATTTTTCTCCAACTTCTAGACTACATCACAGGGTCCTTAAGATGCATTTCCCCTCGACTGTCTCTCTCGAATCTCCCTCCCTCCCTCCCTCCTTCCCTCCCACGGACACTTTTTATTGTCTCCTTTTACCTCCATCCGCCTCTCCTCTATCCTCCATCCCCATCCGTCTTTCTCTTCCTCTTACACACCATCCTCCTCCTCCTCCTCCTCCTCCTCCTCCTCCTCCTCCTCCTCCTCCTCCTCATTCATCTTCTTCTTCTCTTTCTCCATTTTCTTTTCTTCTCAACCTATGTTCCTCAGTCTCTTTTATTCTTTCATCCAATTTTACCATCTTTTCCTTTTTCCTCTTTATACCTTTTAATTCTCCTCTCAACCACATCATCCCCCTCTCTTTTTCCTCTTTTCCCTTTCTTCTTCTCCTCCTGTTCTTCTCCTCTCATCTTTTGAACCACATAATTTTCCTCTCTTTTCCTCATTGCCAGTTTTCTTCCTCCCACTTCCTTTCCCTCCTTCTCTCCCTATTTTCCCCACTCCCTATCCCCTATTTCTCCCTTTCTCTCCCTTCTTCTCCCACTCCCCTACCTCTATTTCTCTTATTTCTACCACTCCCCTCCCCTTCTTTATCCACTCCTTTCCCCCTCCTACTCCTCTCCATTCTCTCCCACACCCCTTCCCTAATTCTCCCTTCCTCCCTCCCCTCCTCCTCTCCATTCTCTCCTCCTCCACCTCCACCTTCATCTTCGAGCCCCACCCACCCACCCCACCCACCATCTTCACTGCTCACTCCGGCTTCCGTGAGACAGAGACAGACAGACAGAGAGTGAGTGAGTGAGTGAGGTATCTACATAAGCCCAGCCTGTATAGTGAACCCTTGCCCCATGCATCTCTCCCTGGACCCCAACCCACGGTGTTAGCAACGAATATTACAGGGATTTGACTGTAAGGCATGAATAGATGGATGGATATATAGAGAGGAGAATAGGTGGATGTATAGATGTAGAGAGAAGGATGTATGGATGGATGGATGTATAGATTGAAGGATGGATGGTTGGATGGTTGGATGGATGTATAGAGAGGAGGATAGAAGGTCGGATGGATGGATGGATAGATAGAGCAAACGATGGATGGATATATAGAGAGGAGGATGTAAGGTTGGATGTATAGAGTGAAGGATAGATGGATGGGTGGATGGATGTATAGAGAGGATGATTGATGGTTGGATGTATAGAGTGAAGGATGGAGGGATGGCTGATTAAATAGATAGATGAATAGATAGATAGATGAATAGATAGATAAATGAATAGATGGATGGATGGAGGGTGGAGCAGGATTATTATTATTATTATTATTTTTTTTTTATTTTTTTTTACATTGGACACAACTTTTGTTTACATATCCATCTCTTTCTTTTCTTACTTTTGTGTTGTTTCGGTTTTTATTTATTTTTATATTTTTTATTATTCGTTTCGTCCCTCAATTTTTTTTTCAATCATGTCTGTTTGCCTCACCCGTATCTCTCTCTCTCTCTCTCTCTCTCTCTCTCTCTCTCTCTCTCTCTCTGTATGCATGTATGTATGTATGTATGTGCGTGTGTGTGAGACTGTGTGTGTCTGTATGTGTGTGTGTGTGTTCCGTTCCTGTGTTGGTGTGTGTGTGTATGTCTGTATGTATGTATGTATATGTGTGTGTGTATGTGTATATCTGTATGAATGTGCGTATGTGTATGTGTGTGTGTGTGTGTGTGTGTGTGTGTGTGTGTGTGTGAAGTGTATATGTATGTATGTGTATGTGTGTGTATGTGTGTGTGTGACTGTGTGTATGTGTGTGTGTGTGTGTGCCTCCTGCCCTTCGTACAAGCCAATAATAATAGTGAGGAATAAAAGAGGCCATTATCAGCAGACAATACCCCTCTGGTCAGCCTGGCTCTCTCTCTCTCTCTTTCTCTCTCTCTCTCTCTCTCTCTCTCTCTCTCTCTTGCAACATGGTAGGGTGTGATAGGGTGTGGTAGGGTGTGCCATGGTAGGGTGTGCTGTTAACATGAAGTAACACCAAGGTAAATAACAAACACTCAGCTCTGATAGCCTTGGTAGAGAGAGAGAGAGAGAGAGAGAGAGAGAGAGAGAGAGAGAGAGAGAGAGAGAGAGAGAGTTATTTTGCACCCATTCCTAGTTTTGGTTTGGAAGAAGAAGTGAAAGGAACAAGGGGTTAGTTGGGTTAGTTGGTGAGAAAAGAAGGAAGGAAGAAAGGAGGTAAAGAAGGAAGTAAAGAAGGTAGGAAGGAAGGTAGGAAAGAAAGAGTGTGAAGGGAGTAAGGTAGAAAGGAGGGAAGGGGTGAAGGAAGGACAGAAAGAAGGGAAGGAAGAGAGGAAATAATGTAAAGGAAGGAAGGGAAGAGAGTGAAGGAATGAAGAAAGGAAGGGATGAATGAGGAAGTAAGAAAGGAAGGGAAGAGAATGAAGGAAGGAAGGGATGAATGAGGAAGTAAGAAAGGAAGGGAAGAGAGTGAAGGAAGGAAGGGGTTGAAGAAAGGAAGGGAAGAGAGGAATGAAGAAAGGAAGGGATAAATGAGGAAGGAAGAAAGGAAGAGTGTGAAGTAAGAAAGGAAGGGAAGAGAGTGAAGGAAGGAAGGGAAGAGAGTGAAGGAAGGAAGGGAAGAGAGGAATGAAGAAAGGAAGGGATAAATGAGGAAGGAAGAAAGGAAGAGTGTGAAGTAAGAAAGGAAGGGATGAAGGAAGGAAGGAAGGATGAAGGAAGGAAGGAAGGGATGAATGAAGGAAGGAAGGGATGAAGGAAGGAAGGAAGGAAGGGATGAATGAAGGAAGGAAGAGATGAATGAAGGAAGGAAGGGGTTGAATAAAGTGTTGTTGGTTGATGAAAACTATAATAGGAGTGTGGAGATGAAAGGTTGATTGTCTGGGAAGGAATCACACTTGGGAAATACACAAATAATGACTTCTCTCGCCTTCTCCTTCCTTTTCAATCTATTCCCTCCCTCTCCACCTTCCCTCTCTACCTTCCCTCTCCACCATCCCTCTCTACCTTCCCTCTCCACCATCCCTCTCCACCTTCCCTCTCTACCTTCCCTCTCCACCATCCCTCTCCACCTTCCCTCTCCACCATCCCTCTCCACCTTCATCCACCTTCCCTCTCCACTATACTTCTCTCCATCTCCACTATCCACATTTTCCCTCTCCATTATACTTCCCTCCTTCTCCACCTCGTGTTCTCACCATATTTTATTCTCACGTTCACTGTTCTCCTTCCCTTCTTCTGTCTCCCAATTTCGGAAAAGGAGGAAGAGGAGAAGGAGGAGAAAGATGAGGAGAAGGAAGAGGAGAAGGAGGAGGAGATAGATGAGGAGAAGGAGGAGGAGACAGATGAGGAGAAGGAGGAGGAGAAGGAGGAGGAGAAAGATGAGGAGAAGGAGGAGGAGAAGGAGGAAGAGTGTTGGAAGTTGTGCCCCCTTTCCTCCAATCCCACCCCTCCCTCCCCTACCCTTCCATCCCCTCCTCCAATCGCTCCCCTCCTTTACCCTCCACCCCAATCCCTGCCTCCATCCCCTACTTTCCCTCCTACAATCCCTCCCCTCCCCTCCCCTCCCCACCCAGTTCATTATCACCAGAATCAAGTTTGCAGACACACAAGCAGACAATATGACGCCTCTCTCCCTTCTCCCCTCCCTTCTCCCCCCCCCCCCCAAGGTTATTATACAACTTCTAAATTGCTTTCTTCTCTCTCAGTACTTGCCTTTTCCAATTTCTCTAGATTTTTTCTTTTTGTATTTTCGAATGCATTTTACAGTTCTAGTTCAATTTTTTTTATTTGGTTTTAGTTTAGCCTCTAGTGTAGTTTTTATCTATTTTTTTTTATCGTGTGTGTATGTGTGTGTGTGTGTGCGTGTGTTATTTTTCCTCTTCTTCGCCTTCTTAAGTTTCATTGGTTTGTTTAAGGACCCTGTGAATAATGTGTAAGTATTGGAGGCTTCTGATTCCTCCTGACCATGCCACCAATTGATATATAATAATATTTTTTTTATTATTATTTGGTGGTGTTGTTTCGTGACAATATTCGAAGGACTCATATAACTCCATTTCTCTTACTACATCATAATGTCCCTTAATTAATCTATAATAATACGTTACTAATACAAATAATTCAATATATGATGTGAACATTTAACAATACGTGGAACAAATCGTTTCACGTGGGTGTAAATTAGTCTATCATTGTGAATAATCATTAAAGAAAATATTTTTTTTTTATCGTGTTCGTGGGAGACTTTCATATATATTGCCTTTTATATGTCTTCTTACAAAATGCAGTATTATTCTATTAATTTTAAGTAAGAATAATTTATTATTATATTCTACCAAATATCGTCACCTGTAACATTATGATTTCAGTGTAATATCCATTTATTTATAAAGATTCACTTTATCGGTGTTAGCGACTTGGACAACTAGCGATCGAGCTGTGCATGACGTCACCAATGATTATGACGTCATTTCATGGATGTCGCATTGAAATATCCATTCTTTGTATAATTCTTGCTAATTATTTTCTAAAGAATATCATCATGATTAAAATAATGTCATAACATCAAAGAGAGGAAATTAAATAGTTTCTGACTGACCAGAAAACGAAATTTCTACCAGACGAAAAAATACCAAACTGACCGATCGTCAATGTTCAAGAGTAAAAACAGGGAGTTATTGAGATAAAAAGGGAAATTTTGATGTTGAAGTTGAGGTAAACAGGGAAATTCTGATTTTGTAGTTGTGGTAAAAACTGAAATTCGTTTGTTGAAGTGGAGTTAAAACGGAAATTCTGATGTAGAAGTTGAGATAAACAGGGAAATTCTGATGTTAAACGCGGGGAATTTTCGTCAAGCGGACCTGGCAACACTGACTTTTTATATAAGACACGCCTACGGGGGAAGACACACGTTTTCATTATCTCTCGTGTTTTTTTCTTTTTTTTTCCGTAAGACTAGACAACGTTGACTTTCTTCATTGCCAGCAAGGAGTATATTCATAAGGTAATAATAATAATAATGTGTCTGTCCTGGTCTCACAAGTTTAATATTAGATTCAGTTTAATTAAATATAGTGAAATATGAAGAGACTGAGAATATTATAGTTTAATTTATACATATTTTATTATATTGAACTTAACACACGCATAGTTTTATATATATTCTTAACATTCGCATAGTTTTATTTATATATATATATATACTTTATTATTATTGAACTTAACACTGTCTTGCATAGTAATATAATACAGTAGTTTATATATGTTTCCAAAAGTTTTAGTTATTTCTGCCTAAATTTAGAAGAGCGTTAATTAGAAGCAAGAATGGAAGCAGCTGGCACTCGCTTAGCTGTGTGTGTGTGTGTGTGTGTGTGTGTGTGTGTGTGTGTGTGAGGACAAGGGAAAAGGAGTGAAGGGAAGCGAAGGGGAGGGAAAAGGAGTGAAGGGAAAGGAAGGGGAGGGAAAAGAAAGAAAGAAAGGAAGGAAGGAAGGAAGGAAGGAAGGAAGGGAAGCGTTTAAAACCATTCTATTGCCTATATTCCCTAGCAAGCTGTAAGGGTGAGGGTGAGGGTGAGGGGTCAAGGAGAATTAGTCAAGTTTAAGTGAATATGAGAGAAGGAAACGATTTAGGGTAATGTCATGCTAAAAGGAACACCCATATAATTATAAGGAAGACTGGTTACCTTACACAGGCTTTATATCACATCACCAATTTATCTACCTATTTATTATTTTATCTATTTATTTATTTGTTTATTATTATTATTATTATTATTATTATTATTATTATTATTATTATTATTATTATTATTATTATTATTATTATTATTATTATTATTATTATTATTGTTATTGTTATTGTTATTGTTATTGTTATTGTTATTATTGTTATTATTATTATTATTATTATTATTATTATTATTATTATTATTATTATATACTAGCAGGGATACCCGACGTTGTCCGGGGATCTATCTATCAATCTATCTATATCTATCTATCTATATCTATTTATATCTATATATGTATATCTATATATTTATATCTATATCTATCTATCTATCTATCTATCTATCTATCTATCTATCTATCTATCTATCTATCTATCTATCTATCTATCTATCTATCTATCTATATCTATCTATTTATCTATCTATCTATATATCTATCTAAAAATATACATTATAGTGAATTAAGTTGTTGGCATGTATTTTTGTTTTTGTTTGTTTTGTTTATTTCCTTCATAAAAACGTTAATTGTTAGAGTGGCTTGAGAATGTAAGATGAAGGAAGGATAAAGGTTTGCAAAGTTAAGTTGTACATGCATGGAGGAAGGAAGCAAAAGTTGTATGTATATATTTTTATCTTTTTTAGCTCCGTCCTAAGCCGAGAGCTCAAGGTCTTATCGTAATTATTGTTTTTGTTCTTGGGGCGACCACTTCTTAAAAGAGCTTCAACTGACTGACTGACTCACTCACTCACTCATTCTTCTTGGGTCGACCATTTCTTAAAAGGGGTTCAACTCACTCACTCACTCACTCATTTCACTTGAATCATTAAGAGCCGGAGCTTTTGAAGGGTTTTCCTTCATGTTCTTGTTTTTTTTTTTTTTAAGCAAAGTGTAAAACATTGGAATGAATGAAACGTTTATAGCAAGCGGTGCATGGGGGCAAGGAAAATGTGAATGGGAGGGATTAATAATATGACAGCAGTTTGTTGAGGTAAATGTGTAACTTACTGGAAGGTATATAGTGTAGTAAAGGCAAGGGAAGGATATAAACACCAATATATAGAATAGCAGAGAGAGAGAGAGAGAGAGAGAGAGAGAGAGAGAGAGAGAGAGAGAGAGAGAGAGAGAGAGAGAGAGAGAGAGAGAGAGATAGAGATAAAATAAATAGGATTGTGTTCTTGTGTGCACACTCTCCCCTATCAACCCCTTTAAATAGTATCACCATTAGAACACTGCCCAATTATTCTCTACTTCTCTTCCCCCACTATACCAACCAACCAACCAACCAACCAACTAACCTTACTCACCTTTCTGGGCCTCACTACAAACCAACAAACCCAACCTTACTCACCTTTCTGACCTTTCTACCACTTGTACTCTCCTCCATCTCCTCCTCTTCCTCGTCTTACACTATCCACTTACATCACTCATAAACTCATCATCATCTTCTCCCTGGCACTCAACCCATGGGCCATAAACGTAGCTCTTAACTCTTGGGTATTGTTTGCATGAAGTCATCTACAGTGAAGTGTAAATTAAATGTGAAATCTCTCCTATCTGTCTCCTCTTCCCTTTTGCCTCTTCTCTTCTTCTATCCCTCCTGTTTTTTATTTTCCTTCGTGTTTGCTGTCCTTCCTATAAATCTGTCTCCTCTTCCCTTTTGCCTCGTCTCCTCTTCTATCCCTCTTGTCCTTTATTTTCCTTCGTGTTTGCTGTCCTTCCTATAAATCTGTCTCCTCTTCCCTTTGCCTCTTCTCTTCTTCTATCCCTCCTGTTTTTTATTTTCCTTCGTGTTTGCTGTTCTTCCTATAAATCTGTCTGCTTTTCCGTCGTGATATAAAGTCTGTCTAGCCAAACACAGTCTTCTTTCTTCCCGTTTACAGACTCCCTCTTTGCCTCGTTACAATTATTCACATATTCACCCCACCTTCCTTATTATCTATTCCCTTCTCTCTCGCGTTAATTTATCGTTCAATCCTCTGACACATAAAATCATTATTCACTTTCTAACCCCTCCTGCTACCACCTATCATTAGCTTCTCTCAAGTTACTCATCCATCATTTTTTCAAGAACGCTTTATATTCCCTCACAAACACTTATAGTCTTTTATGACTCTCGTTTCTTCACCAACCACTTACTGATATTATATTTCTCATTCTTTTCACCCATATTATTCACTCACCACACACCTCTCCCAGTCCCATATTATTTTATTAAAATTAAGAATACAATACGAATACTGAGTGAGGAATAAGATAAACGATAAGGTTTATTTTGTTACTACTGTTACCACTGTTACTCCACTGACTCACGTGGGTCTCTAGTTGTCTCATTCTCACCTTTATTCACCGTGCACCTCCAGTCTCATTCATAATAATTCACTATACCCTCCCCCCCCTCTCTCCCCACCACCACCGACACACACGCAAGGAATAACCCTTTGTTTGTGTGTCAATTTCATTCCTTCCAGTCTAATTCCTCACCATGCACGCCTAAACCTCATTCATAAGTCACTTCTTTCCCCTCATTCACTCACTGGTTGTTTGTGTTAATCTCTCATTTATTCCAGTCTCATTTCTTACTCACTATGCACCCAACAAACCCCCTTTTCATAAATCACTTCTTTTCCCCCTCACTCTTTTCAATCAAATTACTTAGTCACTATGCACCCCCATCTCCCCTCCATAATTCACTTCTTCCAACTCACCTACCGTACGTTTGTGTTAATTCTCACCCTTTCCAGTATAATCACTTACTCACTATGCATCCACCAACCCCCCCCCCCTCCATCATAATTCACTTCTCCCCCCCCCCACCGGTGTCATAAGGCAGAGAGGGACCCCAACGACGCCAAGTGTGCCTAACAAGCCAAGTTGGTGCCGGCTGATTGGAGGAAATTTGCACCGCCCAGGCTCTTGTTTTGTGTTGACGACCCCTCGTAACCCAACACCGACACTCGTTCTCCTGAGAGGCTGCATGGAGGGTTGGTTGGGGATGAAGGCAAGGAGTGAGTCAAGGGAAGGGCAAGGGGAGGTAGAAAAAATTGGTTGGGGATGAAGGCAAGGAGTGAGGGAAGGGAAGGGCAAGGGGAGGTAGAAAAAATTGGAGGATATGTTTTCACTCCTGTATTTTTGTCTGTTTGTTTGTTTGTTTGTCTGTTAGCAGGATTACGCAAAAACGCATGGACGGATTTTTATAAAACTTAGTGGGAAGGTCGGGCATTGTAGTGGCAAAAATTGATTAGATTTTCAGATGTCAAGGTCAAAGGTCAAGGTCAACAAAAAAGGTCAAAAACACATTTATAGCCATATCTCGGGACTCGCTTGAGCTAGAGACTTCTACCTGGGTTCATATTGTAGTATTTAACAATAAGAATGCGGGGAATGAAGTAGATTGCAGGGGAAAGAAAAAAAAACCGCACATGTCCCTTCATGGGCTCCGTAATTATCTGGCATTGGCGGAGGTTTGCATTCTCTGAAGGCTGCCATTCTTGTTAATATTATTATTATTATTATTATTAAAGTCCAGTCTTCCTCTGTAGTGATATAATTATAAGTACACACACATACACATGTACACACACACGCACACACACACACACACACACACACACACACACGTACACACACACACACACACGCACGCAACCACGGCATTAACTCAGAACTTGTCAAATTATGAACTGGGACCGTCTCATTAAATTAGAAAGTCCTTGATGATGGTAGTCCTCTGGGGAACCTGCCCTTAATATCCTGCACGGCTCACCAGGGGGGATGTAGGGGAAAATGGGGGGTTGTAGGGGGAAAGGGGGGACGTGGGGGAAAGGGGGACGTGGTAGGATAGAGGAGCGTAAGGGAAAGGGGGACGTGGGGGGAAGGGGAACGTGGGAAAAAGGGGGAATTGGGGGGATAAAGGATTGTAAAGGAAAGGGTGACGTAGGGGGAAGAGTAGCGTGTGGGAATGGGTTATAGGAGGGTAGGAGAGCGTAGGGTGAAGAGGAGCGTATAGGGGGAAGGGGATTTAGGGGAAAGGGGAGCGCAGGGGAAAGAGGAGAGGGTGTAGGAGGAATTATGGAAGGGATTAATAGTGAGTGATGGGGGTATAGGAGGTAGAAGGCAGGAGTGGGAGTATGGGAAATGGAGGGGAGGAGTAGGGGTATGAAAGACGATGGCTATTATGATCATATTAGAAAAAGGAGGTAGATGGGAGGGACATGAATGGCGTGGGGAGATAAAATTTGGTGCGAGGGGAGAAAGAGGAAATAGAAGTAGTGCCTGGAAGAGGAAGAGGAAGGAAGAGGAGTATATAAGGGTGTAGAGTATAGAAAGGGAAGGAGAGTAGTGTAAATGTGTAGGGAAGTATATTCTCCCTGTCATCGTTTTACCTTTTGTCCTCCTCCTTCTCCTCATCTTCCTTTTCCTTCTCTTTCTCATCCTCTCCTCTTCCTCTTCTCTTCCTCTTCTCTTCCTCCTCTTCTCTTCCTCTTCTCCTCTTTCTCCTCCTCCTCTTTGAATGTTGGGTCCTCGTGGTTTAAGAGCTGGACACACACACAGATCCTTCAAGGGAGAGTCTCTAGTTGGTGAATTTCAAGATCACTGATTCCTCCAAACTATTCCAGGAAACAGACGCCCTCAATGGTATACTACTAAGGGATCTGTTTCGTGGCATAAATTGGTCGGAATCTGAAACCACCTTCCAATTCACCAACAAGAGAATCTCCCTTGAAGGATCTGTGTGTGTGTCCAGCTCTTAAACCACGTGGACCCAACATTCAAAGAAGAGGAGGAGGAGGAAGAGGAGAGGAAAGGAGAGGAAGAGAAGAAAAAGGAAGAGAAGAGGATGAGAAAAGGAGGAGGAGGAAAGGAGAGGAGAGGATACAATTGGACACAGACAGAAGTTGTATTTTCGTGGTATAGTAGCTGGTCTGCATGAGTTGAGTTTCTTTTCCAGGATCCAGGACGATATTCAGGGCCTAAAATTTCCAGGAATAATGTCGGCTTCCAGTGAAATATTGAGTCGTGTTATGGAAGTTGGTGATATATCCTTCTGGTCACTGAATGGATAGATGTCCAAGTTTTATCTAGTTAATTTACCTTCCCCGTTGAGGCCAGTTGGGTGACAACTTGTATTCTGAGAGATCATCTAGGATCACTGATTAAGTTAAAAGGGGAGATTGTTTTGTTGGTGAATTGGAAGGTCTGTGATTCCTCCAAACTATGCCTCTATTTTACCATTGAGGGAGTCTGTTTTCTTGCGTAGTTAGGAGGAATCAGTAGCCTTCCAATTTACCAACAAAAGAATCTCCCCTTAAAGTCGATCTCTCTTGAATTCTTAACAACCTCTGAACACCGGTTGTAGTATGACGGGATGAACCTTAAACTGACAAGAGGACTGAGAAAAGTGAACATGAATGATACTCACCGTTTTACACTCAACAATTTCAAGCTCCGACTAAATAAGTAATTCATCCCTCGGGGTCCAGACTCTGTGAGCGTTCCAAAAGACATTTAAGACTTATTACAGAACCCGGGAAAAGAAAGTAACCAGAATGCAAAATCGTGCTTTCATGCAAAATGGCTCGAGTGAAAAGAAGGCTACTTAAGCTTTCCCGCCGGCGACGCGAATTTAATTTCACGCCAAATACACTCACGAAACACGTTTTTTTAACACCTTTTCTGCAGACATTTCATGGGACCTGAGGAGTGGTGGCTGGTTCCTTGAAAAATAAAGTTTCCTAATTCTGTTTTATTGTATCATGTATGTATGTATGTATGTATGTTTGTTTATTGTGTCGTGTATTTATATATGTATGTTTGTTTATTGTATCATGTATTTATGTATGGATTTATATAATTATGTATGTATGTATGTATGTACGAGTATATATCACTATTACTTTCTGTTTTCCACCACCATTATCCTTTTCACATCATCACCTTTCACACTCCAACTTCCTCTTCTCTACCACCCAACCACCACCACCACCACCACTACCATCACCACCACTCCCTCTTCACCACCACCACCACTACCACCACCACCACTACTCCCTCTCTCTCTTCACCACCACCACCACTTCCACCACAACTTACAACGCCAAACCCTACATAGAGCTAAGAAAAAAATAAAAATAAAAATAATGTTCCAATTAGTAATATAACCCAATGCAGACGTGGTGTGATAATTAAACCCCAACAGAGGGATTCCGCGACCGTCAATTTTTTTTCCACGTTGACTAAGCCGGTGTGAATTGGATTTTGGAAAACGAATTAATGAACAGATTAAACCGGTGAGTTGGAGGTAAAAAAAAAAAAAAATTGTTCAAAAACCTTCTGTGGGATTATGTTATGTGGAAGAAGAGAGGGATTGGTTGGTTGGTTGAGTGGGTGGGTGGAGTGGGTGTTCAGTAGAGTATGTGGAGTGGGGGATGGATTGGGATGGGGAGTGGGGATGGATAGATGGGATGGGAAGTGGATGGATGGAGAGAGGGGAGTGATGGAGTGGGGATGGATTGGGATGGGGAGTGGGGATGGATAGATGGGATGGGAAGTGGATGGATGGAGAGAGGGAGTGGGTGGAGTGGGGATGGATTGGGATTGGGATGGGGAGTGGAGATGAATTAGTTATGGTGTTATGTGGAGGGATTGTACAGGGATGGGTGGGATGGAGTGGGGATGGAGAGGAATATGGTCACAGAATATATTATTTATACACGATATAACTGAATAAAAATAATAACAAAAATAAAATAATAATAATAATAGTAACAACAATAACATTAACAACAACAATAACAATAATAATAATAACAATAGCAATAACAATAACAATAACAATAACAATAACAATAGTAACAACAATAACAATAACAATAACAATAATAATAATAATATGTAAATGAATCTCAACTTGACCTCTCTCTTCACTTACTCTTGTGTTGGTGACCTTGGCTTTGATCTCGTAAGAGCGTGCGTTGGCGTCGGAAAAAAAAAAAAAGTTATCCTTCATCTGTCACCTGTAATATTACTTGAGGAACTGATGACGTAATTGTCGTGTTATATGTATACTAAATCCGGCCTAAGGGGGTGCTGGAGTGGGGGGACAGGCTTGGGGGGGTTTAGGGGGGTCGGTGGGGTTTTGAGTGGGTCGGGAGTAGGGGGGACAGGCTTTTGGGCGAGGGTTAGGTGAGTGCTGGAATAGGTTACAGGCTTTCTACCCACCCCAAGCCTGTCCCCTTATTCCCGCACCCCCTAAGCCTGTACCCCTACTCCCACACCCCCTTAAGTATTCTATATCTATGTTTTTGTTTTTGTTTTTGTTTACTGTACAACATTATATTACATTTATACTTAATTACACTAATTTGTACAACGTTAGATTACCTCTTATATTTTTACTTGTATTTTTGTTTTCGTGTTTCATAATTATAGTGCTGGTGTTGGTATTATTATTATCATCACCAAGTGTTTCATTACATGTTAGTTAATTAAATATGGGGGAGTAATTCATTTCTGTTACATTGGAGTGCCTTGATTCCTCCTCCAAAGTATGCCCAGGAAACAGAACCAGACGAACAGAAGTAATGGTCTTCTGTTGCTTGGAATAGTTTGAAGGAATCAGCTGTTGTTCCAGAATGACCACCAACACTACATGTACTTATTTCCTCCTTATTAAGTAAGATGTGTGTGTTACTGATGTCTGTACTTATTTCCTCCTTATTAAGATGTGTGTGTTACTGATGTCTGTGTTTATTATATTTCCAGGTAAGATAAGGCCTTAAGGATTGCCACACTCATCCCCAGTAGACTACATCCACCACTCTCTCCAGGTTAGTGAATGGCAGTGAGTGAGGAAATGAGTGGCAGTGAGTGAGGGGAATTGCTGCTTCTACTAACTGGTACAATAATATAATATAGTCATAAATCACTCTCCACTTTCTAACTTACACCATAAACTGAAAGGGGAATTGCTGCTGCTACTAACTGGTACAATAATATAATATAGTCATAAATCACTCTCCACTTTCTAACTTACACCATAAACTGAAAGGGGAACTGCTGCAGCTTCTACTAACTGAGAGAGACAGATGTAAAGGGATCACTAACGTGTCAGGGAAGGGAGAGAGAGATTCTGGATATACTGTCTGTATATTTATGCTGTCTCTATGTTACTCGAGAAAAAAAAAAGCAGGAAGGATTTGTTGTTTTAGTATAACACTTCAATTACGACGTCGCAGTTCAGAGAGAGAGAGAGAGAGAGAGAGAGAGAGAGAGAGAGAGAGAGAGAGAGAGAGAGAGAGAGAGAGAGAGAGAGAGTGAGTGAGAGAGTGTACAAGATAAAATTAATATAATTTTAAAACATGTTCTGATGAGTTATAAGTTGGATATTCGTATAATTTTTAAAGTGATTCAAATTAAATTACTTAGCCATAAGATCTGGTAGTCAGTCTGAAGAGAAATAATAATAATAATAATAATAATAATGATAATAATAATAATAATAATAATAATAATAATAATAATAATAATAATAATAATAATAATAATAATAATAATAATAATAATAATAATAATAATAATAATAATAATAATAATAATAATAATAATAATAATAATAATAATAATAATAATAATAATAATAATAATTATAAAATCGTGTGGCATTTAATTAAAGAGACATTCAGAGGGTTTAAAAAGAGATTCTGATGCCGTCTGCTATCATATCATTTAATTTCCGGACTAGTAATGAAGGCTGGTTCGTATCTTTAGACTCATACGATTCCAAAGTCAAAAGTTACGAGACCTTTATCATCCTGGGTTATGGGAAGGGAAGGGAAAGGAAAAGAGGGTAATCACTGGGGCTTATTCTGAGTTGAAAGCTGAAAGGACAAATATATTATTCTAACGAGTATGTAAAGTTTGCGTATAGATATTTCTAGAGAATCAAACCATGTCATCTAGTGAGCTTTTGCCATCTACACACACACACACACACACACACACATACACACACACACACACACACACAATCATTCTAGAGAACTCCTGTAATCTAGTGAGGTTTTGCAATCTTTACACACACACACACACACACACACACACACACACACACACACATCTGGATTTCACTGACTCACTTGGATTTAATGTGTCGTGACTCTAATATCCACAGTCAAGTACAAACAATTAATATTCGTGAGGTTGTATTGGATGGGTGAGTTTTGTGTTGGTAAATCTGGAGAAACTGCATCCTCCAAACTATTCCAAGCAACAGAACACCATTACTTTTGCTATTCTGGTCCTGTTTCCTAGCACACTTTGGAGGAATCAAGGCACTCCAATGTACCAACAAGGAATTATTACCTTAAGGAACCTCGTGATGTATAGTTAGAACATTGAAGATCCCTGAGTCCTCCAAAAATTGCCACGAAACACCACCTATACATTAATTAATTGTTTCATGGCATAGTCAGGAGGAATCAGAAGCCACCAGGCCTCATACACGATCACAGGGTTTAGTAACGATACAGAAAAATAAGAAAGACGGGAACTTTATAATATTACTATTGATTCATAATATTTCACGGGGACTTAAAATCTAGCTAGAGTGGATGTTGTTGTTGTTGTTGTTGTTGTTGTTGTTGTTGAAGTTCCTCAAGCTGTCTGGCCGAGCAGCCCCGTGTTGTTGTTGTTGTTGTTGTATATGTTGATGAAGTAAATAACAAACATCGTGGAAAACTCTATACTGGAAATTCCATCAGATACAGCAGCGCCTAAGAAGAAACCGTTAAAATCGTTAGAATCGTTTATTAACCGTCATTTATATATATGTTCAAATAATCCAGATACCAGGGAAACCCGAGCCTCTATATCCGCTCTGTAACCAACATTTCTTACATATATATATATATATATATTTTTTCTGGCACACTCCCTAGTCCCTACCCATTTCTTTCTTCAGTCTCGTCTCTCCCTCCCCCTCCCCCGCCCCTTACCCTAACCACCAACCCGGCCGGTTTTTCGTTCACTCATAAAGAGAGAGAGAGAGAGAGAGAGAGAGAGAGAGAGAGAGCGAGAGAGAGAGAGGAGAGAGAGAGTTCAAAGCTGGCAGGCAGACAGGGAAAGCCGGGGGGAGGAGGGTAGGGGGGGGGAGGATATGGAGAGCGTGTGTGTGTGTGTGTGTAGTTTTTTTTTACTCTTATTATTGTTTTTTGTTTTGTTTTTCTCAAAGGGCGTACTCTTGAAACACCGCCCCTCACTGCGATTGATCAAGGTGGCGAAGATAAACAATAATATTCACATTTTCATTTATATTTAATCTTTATTTTAGTTTTTTCTTCTATCTTACTCTATCTGTCTGTCTGTCTGTCTGTTTGGGTGAGTAGTTAGTTAGTTAGTTGTTTAGTTAATTGATTGGTTATTTGGTTAGATAGTTAGTTGGTTAATTGGTTGGTTATTTGGTTAGTTAGTTAGTTAGGTTTCTTAGTTAGTTAGTGTGTTAGTTAGTTCCTTTGTTCCCTTTTTTCGTTCTCTTAGTTAGTTAGTCAGTGAGTGAGTGAGTTCTCTTTTTTCGTTCTTTGTCTTGTGTTTCCTTCCATTACTCTTGTGGTTTTTCACTTCTCTTTCTTGCCATTTTTGCTCTGTTTTTTTATCATTCCCTTTTATCAACCTTTTTTACTTCATCTCTCTCTCTCTCTCTCTCTCTCTCTCTCTCTCTCTCTCTCTCTCTCTCTCTCTCTCTCTCTCTCTCTCTCTCTCTCTCTCTCTCTCTCTCTCTCTCTCTCTCTTTCTCATTTTTTTGCGGTCACTTCGACAGGTAAGCCAATCACAGTCTCTACGATTTTTCACCTCACCTTAATGCACCTCTCACTGGAGAGAGAGAGTGTGAGAGAGAGAGAGAGACAGACAGACAGACAGAAAGAGAGAGACAGAGAGACAGAGAGACAGAGAGACAGAGAGAAAGAGAGAGAGATGAATATAATAGGAAGGGGTCATTTCCCCCCCTGTCTCCCCCTGTCACATTCTCTGACCTTCACCACCACCGGGTATAAAATACATGGAAATCCAACTACAGCCGAGTAACAGAACACAGAGAGAGAGATGCAAAAACAACCTCACAAAAACACTATATTATATTTTATACACCTCACAAAGACCACAAACATTCACCACAAACCTCGATTGTGTATGAACAGCCAGTGGTGATTATACTCTTTATTATTTATTATTCTATGTTCCCTGTATATGGTGTGTGTGTATAAATTATGTCCATTATGTGTTTTTAGAAGTTTATGTTTGGAACCCGGTAGAAATATAATAATTCCCGATGAAAATAAAAATAGAATACAAAGGAAAAGAGAATAAGGATAGAAAGTTAAAATGGTTACAATTACCGACACACTGATTATGGTTTAATATATTGTTATTGGAAACTAGAGGTGTAGAAGGAAAGGCAAAGTGAGATAGATAGTCACAGAATGTATCAGTGGTTTGCGTGTGTGTGTGTGTGTGTATGTGTGTGTGTGTGTGTGTATGTGTGTAATTGCGTGCGTGTGCCTCTGTGTATGTGTGTGGGTGTGTGTGTGTATGTGTGTGTGTGTGTGTGAGAGAGAGAGAGAGAAAGAGAGAGAGAGAGAGAGAGAGAGAGAGAGAGAGAGAGAGAGAGAGAGAGAGAGAGAGAGAGAGAGAGAGAGAGAGAGAGAGAGAGAGAGAGAGAGAGAGAGAGTGTTTGTGTGTGTATGTGTGTGTAATGGCGTGTGTGTGTGTGTGTTCCAAGAAAGATGGGTGACATCTTGGCACGAAATCGTATATAATGGGAAATAAACAACAGAGAGAAAAAAAAAAATTAACTGAATGCAGAAAGTCAGGGAACGATTGATTTCAAAAGGATACCGAGGTAGCAAAAGAAGATCATTACCAGAGCAAAGGAAAAGTTGGATGACGAATGAAAAATGTCTTGACGGCAAAGAGGATAGGAGGAAGAGGAAGAGGAGGAAGAGGAGGAGGAGGAGGGGGGAGGTGAAGGAGAGATAGTTGATGTGATAAGGAGTGAGAGTTGTGTTGTTGCTTGCATTGTGTTTTTGCTTGAGTTGTGTTGTTGCTTGCGTTGTGTTGTTGCTTGCGTTGCGTTGTTGCTTGCATGGTGTTGTTGTTTGCATTGTGTTATTGTTTGAGTTGTGTTGTTGCTCGAGTTGCGTTGTTGCTTTGCTTGTGTTGTGTTGTTGCTTGCATTATGTTGTTGCTTGCGTTGTGTTGCGTGTACTCTGGGGAAAATAGTATGATGATGTTGGAAAGTTCTGAAAAGCAGGCAAGGTTCATTGCAGATAGACAGACAGACAGACAGATAGACAGATAGATAGAATGACAGACAGACAGACAGATAGATAGATAGAATGACAGCTTGGCAGGGAATGAGATGCAGTGTGGAGGTCATTAAATAAACAGAGGAAGTAATAGAACAGCTCATTAATATTAGTAAAGCCGAGAGTGCGAACCTGAAAAAAATTATATACAAAATCTGTGTCCACTTATGGCACTCGGTAAAATATGTATTAGGCAACTTTTTTTTTTTAAAGCTTCATTCCCTTTGCAAACCCCTGTTGTATATAGCGAGGTGCAAATTGTAATGCCTACATCATAAGAGGGAAAATAGGCATACCCATGGGAGCAAAATCATTCTGCACTACACACACACACACACTCACACACACATTCGCTCACTCACTTTAACACACACACACACACACACACACACTCACACACACACACATTCACTCACTCACTCATACATACACTCACTCACACACACACACTGACGCTCACACTCACACTCTGACACACACACACTCACACACACACATACACACACACACACAACACACACACACACTCTCTCTCACACACTCTCTCTCTCTCTCACACACACACACACACTCTCTCTCTCATGGGGCCGTCCGCTTTACGACTGCTATCACCATTACCATCATCAATGCCTTTTTCGGAACACGAGTATAGCAGATGGCCAATAATATCAAGAGGTTTGATCGCCATACAGACTGGCTGATGCTCTTTAAACCTTCAAAAAAATCGACATACCCCTTCTGAATTTTTCCCCTGAACAACTGTAGACGAGTTTTCTGTGAACGTATAATACTTCCGATGTACAGAGGCTAAATAAAAGCACTTCCGTGTATTCCAATTTAATTTATACATAATATTATTAAAATTATTTAGGTGTCAGTGAAACGTGTTTAAATTTTGCCAGTAAAATATATTAATGTAAGGAGAAAGTGATCACAGTAAAGTGTTGCATTGAAAGTGATCTGAGTAAAGTGCTTAGGGAAAGGTGACAGAAGAAACGTGTATGTGACAATGATATAATTATATAGTGAAAGTGACGAGGGAAAAAGGTCATGAAGGCAGAGCAGGTGGTAGACCAAACACGATACAAACACGACACAAACAAACACCATTAGGAAGAAGGAAGAAGGAAATAAGACCAACGGGAAGTAATGAGGAAGAGGAAGACAGTTAAGGACCCTATGTTGTAGTCAGAAAATTGAAGTTAAAACGAGTCCTTCAATTATTGCCACAAAACACACACCTATTGATAAAGGAGGTTGTTTCGTGGCATTGTCAGGAGGAATCAGAAGTCTCCAAATTTCATACACGATCACAGGGTCCTTAAGGGAAGTAACCTTTTGCGGTCAATTTGGAGTCAATCATACCCTCCAAACTCAGCTATAAAACACATCCTCTGTATAATTTCATATGGAGGGTGTTTTTTTTCCTGAAATAGTTGGAGGAATCTGTAGTCTTCTAATATCCCATAATAAGTTACTACCCTTAAAGGGATGGGAAAATTTTGATTCCTCTAAACTATGCCAGGAAACAGGACTAAATTGACCCAAATATTGGTTACCTGTTTCATGGAATAGTTTATGGAAATCAGTTGCTCCAGACATACCAACACTGTGCTCCCCCCCCCCCCCAAGAAAAACAAATAAATAAATAAATAAATAAATAAATAAACACAATAATTAAGGTGTAGATGATGATGAGGACTAGGAAGAGTTAGTGATGGTCTTCTTACACGCCATCTAGTGACAGTGATAAAAGATGTGTCGATAGTGTCCCAAGGTGATTTACACTGACTTCCCTATAGTCTGTCACGACCTAATCTTACCTCTGCTGACCTATTGTGTACAGTGTGGGGCTTAGGGTTGTACAGTGAAGGTTTATAAAGGGGGAAATTTTGTGTTGGTAAATCTGGAGCAACTGAATCCTCCAAACTATTTCAAGCAACAGAACACCATTATTTTTACTCTTCTGGTTCTGTTTCCTGGCATATTTTGGAGGAATCAAGGCACTCCAATGTACCAAAATAGAATTACCACCTTAAGAGGGAATAGCGTACAATATTGTTGGTGGTGAATTTGGGGCAACTGATTCCTCCAAATTATTCCAAGCAACAGGATACTAATATATCTATTCATTGGTTTTGTTTCCTGACATACTTTGGGGGAACCAAATGTATACTATCCCTTTAAAAAGTTACCAAGACCGTGTGAATGAAAATGGAAAGAAGAGAGGGAAGGGGTAGAGGAGAAGAGAGGGAAGGGGTAGAGGAGAAGAGAAGGAAGGGGTAGAGGAGAAGAGAAGAAAGGGGTAGAGGAGAAGAGAAGGAAGAGGTAGAGGAGAAGAGAAGGAAGGGGTAGAGGAGAAGAGAAGGAAGGGGTAGAGGAGAAGAGAAGGAAGAGGTAGAGAAAGAAGAGAAGGAAGGGGTAGAGGAGAAGAGAAGGAAGAGGTAGAGGAGGGGAGGGGACTTGGAGGCATGACGCATTGGAACATGGAACTGAACTGTGCATACATATAAAAAAATACCATAGATTAATAGATAGGTATAGGCAGATAGGTAGATAAATAAATAGATAGTTAGGCAGGTAGAAAAATAACTGGATAGGTAGGCAGGCAGATAGGTAGATGACTAGATAAGTAGGCAGGCAGATAGGTAGATAAATAAATTGATTAAGAAGAAACAAACAAACAAACAAACAAACAAGTAAGTAAGGGATGTAGATAGATTAAGTTCCAGAGTACTATAAAGAGATAAACAACAATAAATACTAATTAACCCAATGGTGTGTACATCCCAGAGGTAATAGAGAGATGATGCTCCGAGGTACACCAATGGGAGGCCAAATTAGTCTTCAAACACGACCCCAATATTTTACTGCACAGCCAACCCATAATTCAGGCTAAAATTTCATGATTTTTTTCTGTTAATGAGTGATGCCAGGTGTAGTGAGGCGAGGGGAGAGTGAGGTGAGGGGAAGGGAAGTAGGGGAGAGTGAGAGGAAGGGTAGGGAAGGAGGGGAGAGTGAGAGGTGGGGAAGGAGGGGAGAGTGAGAGGTGGGGAAGGAGGGGAGACTGAGAGGTGGGGAAAGAGGGGTGATTGAGAGGAGGGGTAGGAGAGGAGAATGTGGAAAAGAGAAAGGAGGGAGAATGTGGTGCAGTGAGGAGAAGGGAGCGAATAGCAGTACTGTAGTGGGGGAGTGACAGGTGAGGGGGGAATGACAGGTGAGGGGGTATTGACAGATGAGGGGGAAGCGACAGGTGAGGGGGGAGTGACAGGTGAGGGGGTAGTGACAGGTGACAAGGGGTAGGTAACAACACATCAAAGGGTAATTCCGTGGGACAGTTGCCAAATGAGAGGAAAATAGGGTTTTATACCGTTACCTTAATTAAACAGTCGACCACAAGAAGATAAATATTATATACCCTTGTTGTGTTTGTTTGTGTGGGAGCAAGATTTCCATTTGAGTCTGACCTGAGGAGAGAAAAGGAAAGGCAAAGGGGAACGAGAGAGTAAGAAATTTGGGTAAAGAGAAGGAAAGAAAGGGCAGCATAAGGAAAAAGAAGGGAGAAAGGAAAGGAATCTATAGGAAAGCATAAATAAGCATACTCGCTTCTTCTTCATTCTATCTTCTTGTCTCTATACAACTAAACTATAATAATCCAAATGCGAGGTATTGGTTTATTCTCCCAAGCTCATCCACCATTTTCCCTAACACCTTCCATGTACCCCACCATTTTCCCTAACACCTTCCATGCACCCCACCATTTTCCCTAACACCTTCCATGCACCCCACCATTTTCTCTAACATCTTCCATGCACCCCACCATTTTCTGTAACACCTTCCATGCACCCTACCATTTTCTCTAACACTTTCCATGCACCCAACCCCTCGCTCGTATCCTCACCCACAATTTTCTGGCGAGTTGAAAATATTCTCCACCTTAAGTTGGAAGCTCAGAGTCAAAAGTTTGTTGTTGGTGAAGTGACCCAGGCGACCTCTTTATCACATGGACCTCTAGCACACCCCAATGCTGTACCCTTCCTCCAGCACCCTCCTCCAGCACCCTCCTCAGCACCCTCCTCCAGCACCCTCCTCCAGCACCCTCCTCCAGCACCCTCTCCAGC
This sequence comes from Petrolisthes manimaculis, assembly GCA_034508575.1. Lineage (NCBI taxonomy): Eukaryota > Metazoa > Arthropoda > Malacostraca > Decapoda > Porcellanidae > Petrolisthes > Petrolisthes manimaculis. The sequence goes on along the minus strand of JAWZYT010000849.1, from coordinate 2,748 downwards.
ACCCTCCTCCAGCACCCTCCTCAGCACCCTCCTCCTGCACCCTCCTCCTGCACCCTTCCTCCAGCACCCTTCCTCCTGCACCCTCCTACTGCCCCATGATTTATTTCTACTACTAGTGGGTAAAATATGAGTAGGGTATATGAAGGGGTATTTTACAGTGTTGGTAAATGTGGTGGTGCAACTGATTCCTCCAAATTATACAAAGTGATAGCCCACCATTATATTTGTTAATTTAGTTCTGTTTCATGGTATATTTTGGATTAAACACGTTAGTCCAATGTATCAAAAGTGGATTAACCCCTATTGGTGAATTATTGGAGGGATACAAAAAATTCCTCCAAACTGTGCCAAGAAACAGACGACGAAACCCATGTTACATATATTAATAGAGGATATGTTTCGTATCCTCACATCCTCACTCCTCATTCGTTCATCCCACAACATTCACATCCTCTCCCTCCACTTTTCACTCCCTCCAAATTCCCCCTCCTCTACCCTCACGACCCAGTGCAGACCAAACATATTCCAGTAATTACGTGTCAAACTACACACACACACACACACACATACATACACATACACACTCACACACACACACACACTCTCTGACACCTACACACACACTTCCTCCTCTCTCTCTCTCTCTCTCTTCTCTCTCTCTCTCTCACACCCCCCACACCCCCCACACACACCCCCACACACACACTCTCTCACACACCCCACACACACACTCCCTCTCTCTCTTTCTCTCTCTCTCTCTCTCTCTCTCCTCTCTCTCTCTCTCTCTCACACACACACACACACACACACACACACACACATATTGAGCCCAAAACCTCAACCTACTTTTCACTTTAGCCTGTCGTTTGGTCAGACTCTCCCCTCCTCCTTTTTTTCCTGGCTGCCCTACTCTATCCTTTTCATATATGTATTTCCCTACTCTGAATCATATTTCCTTTATCCCTAGTGTACAGTACATGCTTTCCCTCTTTCCCTCTCTCTCTCTCTGTCTGTCTTCTCTATCTGTCTGTTTTGTCTGTCTGTCTGTCTGTCTCTCTCTCTCTCTCTCTCTCTCTCTCTCTCTCTCTCTCTCTCTCTCTCTCTCTTCTCTCTCTCTCTCTCTCTCTCTCTCTCTCTCTCTCTCTCTCTCTCTCAGTACTAGAGCCCCGGTATTAGCCATATTGACAGCACCATAAAGATTGAGGACAGAGTACCTTGGGGAAGCAAAGTCTGATTTCTTGAGGTGTGGGAGAAACGAAGGCTGGTCACGCTAGGTTACCTCTTTATCATTTACTATTACTACTATTACTATTACTATACTATTATTTTTACTATTACTTTTACTATTATTACTATTATTACAACAACTACTACTACTGTTACCTTTTACTACAACTACTATATTACTACTACCTACTACTACTACTTCTATTATTACTACTACTACTACTACTAACAACACACGAGACAGACAGACAGACAGACAGAAAGATAGACAGGAAAGGGGGTTGTATTTTCCACTGTAATCTCCCAGAAGGGTTACACAAAGGCTCAAACTTAGTGTTCTGTAATTGACATGAGAGGCTCTCTCTCTCTCTCTCTCTCTCTCTCTCTCTCTCTCTCTCTCTCTCTCTCTCTCTCTCTCTCTCTCTCTCTCTCTCTCTCTCTCTTCTCTCTCTCTTTCTCTCTCTCATCATTGCTGTCACATTAAGTCCGAGAAAGTAATATATTCTCAAGACACTGGCAAAGATTTATTAGTACCTCGGTGATGTATGGAAGAATTGCATGCATGGAGAAGAAAATAATAAAGGTTTATATATACGTATTAACTTCATTTCTTAATCTAGTATTTATTAGTTTGGTGATTCACAGTTGGAATGACAGGTACTGATAAAGTTAATACTAGTAAACAATAATATATATATATATATATATATATGTGTGTGTGTGTGTGTATTTGTTTATTGTAGTTATATGTCATGCATATATTTCACTTATGACTGAGGATAAATGTTTAAACCCTTTTCCTAGTTTAACATAAGGTTATATGTTTTATGACTGAGGTAAATATTAAATCCTTGGATATTAAATATATACGATAATTGTGTATTTGTTCAGTTATAACCTCTCGTAGGCTGTCAGCTCTCGTAGATTGTCAGCTCGTGGACTGTCAGCTCTCGTAGACTGTCAGCTCTCGTAGACTGTCAGCTTCTCGTAGACTGTCAGCTCTCGTGGACTGTCAACTCGTACGTACGTGTTTCATAATTATCATCGTTTCTATCACTTCACTACTTTATCATACCTTAATAAATACTTTATATATTATACACACATTGATTATTGCGACTGAAAACTATATTATGTTTTAAATACAGACTAAAGAAATATGAAGCACCAGATGATCGAAATAATGAAGCTTATAATCAATATCATGTGACGTGTTAAACTAATAGCAAGGTCTTAATCAGCATCACGACATATCTCCTGACATTTCTAGGTCACCTGAGGCAGATTTAAATGTAGTGAAGGTAAAAATAAACATAGTATGTGAGAGATACAAGACTGACCCTTCAGTCCCACACATCGCACACTACCAGTTGAGGAAATTCTGAAACGATATTTGGAGAACGTTTGTGTGACAGGACTGATGATATATATATATATATATATATAAGGAAGCGATGAAATTGTGATATGCAAGTGTATAATATATGCACTGTATGTACATGCTATATGTAAAACATAGCC